>JAWQFJ010002504.1:41077-53577 GCA_034096865.1 Theodoxus fluviatilis | reverse complement strand
TCCGGAAGAGATTTGCCAGAAGGCTGTAAGGTGTATAGGAAAAAATGACTACATATACAACATCCTCTTCAACAATTGCGAGCACTTTGCCACGTGGTGCCGCTACAACTTGCCAATGAGTGACCAGGTGAGAACATTTTGTTTGGCAACAACAAGGCTAACAGTGCTTCGAGAAAATTAGGAACTGCTGCCTTCATTGTTAAAGAATCAAAGTACTACGAATAGGCTCAAACACAAGACGGCACATACGTCTAGTCGATCACTTCTAATTTGAAATCCTGACAGACGAATGGTAGAAACAAATTAGGGAATGGGGGTGGAGTGGGAATGGGGGAGGGTGGGGTGAGGGTAAGGGGGGGGGGGGTGAGGGGAAGGGGGGGGGGGTGAGGGTAAGGGGGGAGGGGAGGATTAGGGCCAAATCACTGCAAACTTTACAACTTATGGATATTGACGTAAGGAGGGCCTGGCATGCCTTCCAACAACTGGCTTGCTTTCACCAGAGACTATGAGTACAGAAACATCAACACCTTTATAGTTCAAGTGCAGAATCGTGGTGGTGCCTGTTTTGTCGCTTCTCTGAAGGTTGCTCGGTTTTCTCAATAGCCTCACAAACTCAGCTTGCCACGAAAGTGTTGAAGGGTTCGTATCTAGGACTATTTCCGAAGACCAAGATCATAAGAGCCTGATCCGCGTTAAAATCGGTTTGCCCAGTTGCACACCAAGGGGCGCAACTCCTCCCCATCTCTGCAGTAGCAAGAAAAGATCAAAGTGTACCATCTCAGAATGACGTTTTCACTTCACCATAGGAATGATGAGAACCACTTCGTAGCTAGCAGTGGATCAAGTGACTGCAGGAATTTCGGTGGTTTTTCAAAAAAGTTCATGCTTTCACTACATATGGTGGTTATCCACAAGAAAATGTAGCCAACATTTTGGGTCATATAGCCTTGTCAAGTACAGCACATCTGTAGCTAGGATGCACTGGACATTGCTCGCACCATGTATGATGCAAGCGGAATTTGTTTATTTGTTTATTTGTTTGTTTTGGGGAGTTGTCCCCTCTTCTTTTCCTTTAAAGGGAGACACGGGTACAAAGGTGGTCAAACTGTCATTTTCGGGGATGTTGACTTATGAGCATTTTTGAGTTGTTTCAATCTTCTGCAATGTAATTCTAATAGTCTCTCTACTTAAAACATGCTAGAAAACATGTAGAAATGCGAAGGAAGAACCTTACCCCTCTGAGAATTTTCGCCGGCACTGTTGAAAATACACAGAAGATGGAAAAAACACTTTTTCCCAAGGTTTCATTTTATCACGTTTTCTCATAAACTATTTTTTGTGAACTTGAAATGATGCAGAAAATGATTGGAGCATTGTACAGATCTGTAATCTTCAGGGTGTGTTCTTTATGCATGTATCAACAACTTTTCACATGGGTTTGTGATATTAGCCCCAGGTCAGCAGCTATGCATTAAACAAGTTCTAAAAATGAAGATTCTTTCGAGTAAAATGAAATGTAAATATCCTTTCCAAAAGCATTTGGAGTTTTCCCAAAAGGATGTGACAAGTTTTAGATGTTGAAATTACTAATCTAAGGAAACTAAATTTTTAATTTTGCTGTATATAGTTTTTGAACTGAACATTTTTTTTAATGATAGAAAATTACGTGCTATGGTGGCCATTCTGAATAACTAGTAGATGACCTGCTTTTTCTTCCATTGAGCAAAAGTGGTTTTCACTTATTTTCATATAGATCTTTGAATTGCCATGCATGACAGTTTGATAGCTCATTGCAGTAAAAAATTATTTTTAAGAGAAAGCTTAAAGAAAACATTCAATGAGCTTTGGATTATTATTTCCATATCGATTGAAATGAATTTCAGGATAACACGTCTTTTTGTCGAGTTTCTTCCTGTTTGCTTGTTTGTTGTTTGTTTATACCAGCTTGTTCCGTCATTTATATATTTTCAGGTGAAGTGGCTGACGCAGAACATATGCATGCCCTATTTGCTGGTGATCGAGAAACGTCATCTACGCCGTGACAGTGCAAGGGAGATAACTCTTGCCAGGGCGTTACCTGCAGAGGATATTGAAATTGAATCCGGACACGTTGAAGACGACGGTGACCCTGCAGCAAATAACGCATTGATTGCTGCTGTTGATTTTGATGTCGATTCTGATTTTGCTGCTGCTGCTGCTGCAAATGATTATGGTGGTGGTGATGATGATGATGATGATGATGATGATGATGATGATGATGATGATGATGATGATGATGATGATGATGATGATGATGATGATGATGATTATGATGATGATGATGATGAAGATGATGATGGTGATGATGATGATACTAGCACTACAACTTCTGATACTACTTATATTTATAATGTTAAGAAAGAACCACTGAAAGGAATTCAACAGTTTGACGTGTAAACTGTACGAAATATAATGATGTAAAAAGTACATGTAGGTACAGAAAGTTTTTTAATAGTTCATGAAATTTTGTGAAAAAGTTAACCGGATTTTTTCCATCTCAATTGCCATTTAGGAAAGTAAAGTTATGACAAATGGAGGTGATGGTTATGATGTTAGGGGCCGAAGAAGGGCTTGCATAGTTACTTTATAATGAAATACATTGTTTTGAATAATTATCAAAGTACTCATTCTGTTTCACTACAGGAGTATGTCTCGGAGTACTTAACTTGTTCTGTTTTACTGATACATCCTCTTACTACATATAAAAATCTCAGTTAAAATTGCACTCAGGCAATTTTAGTTTTTGTTGTTTGTTATGTATGTATGTATGTAAACAAAAAAGCACGTATGTATACGTGTAGCGCACACACATAAACAACTCCAACATTAGTCCATCACCCCAAAAGGGGAAAATGTCCACAACCAGTTCTCAGTCGAAAAGTTATCTACCATCGTGTCAGCGTTTTAATTTCCGTGCATAGAGTTGAGCCTATGTTTTTCTGAGTTGATTTCTTCTTTCAGTTACTTAAACTGGCCCTCTTTGTATATTTATGTGTAGCCCTGGAGAGGCCCTCAGCAAAGTAAAACGTTGGCATTGAGTGGAGAAATAAAGTAAGAAAAATGAACAAACAAGTTTGTTTTTATTCAATGTATGGATGCGTGTATGTATGTAAGTGTTGACAAGTGAATTAGGTGGACTGAACAGCAACACACCAATCCTGAATCACGCCAACCAGCCCAAGGCCATGTTGATGATGTGGACATGGTGAGTATCAGTAAAGACGACATTCGAGAAGCAGCAAGGGAGACCTGGTGAGCACCAGTAAAGACGACATTCGAGAAGCAGCAAGGGAGACGTTGTGAGCACCAGTAAAGACAACATTCGAGAAGCAGCAAGGGAGACGTTGTGAGCACCAGTAAAGACGACATTCGAGAAGCAGCAAGGGAGACGTTGTGAGCACCAGTAAAGACGACATTCGAGAAGCAGCAAGGGAGACATGGTGAGCACCAGTAAAGACGACATTCGAGAAGCAGCAAGGGAGACAGAAGAATCCATACAGCACACAAGGATGAGACCTAAGCACCGCAAATGCGCTGTCATGAAAAGCCGGAGAAGTTGAAACAACTAGAGCAAACATAAGAAAACAATGAATATACAGATAAATATGCAAGAGTAATCTCTTCCTAACTACCCTCGTGGGTGGTCGTATCGATACATGGGCCATGACATCAGTCTGACCGCATCAGCTGAGACAGAACAAGGAGAACAGTTCACAGACGAATGCCAGGACACCATGGATGACAATGGTAGTGCACCCCTCTCACTAGCTGCCAAGATACGAGCCGTCAACACTCTGGCACTAGCAATACTGAATTTCTACTTCCCCAACTCTGCAGACGAACAAAAAGTTCACAAATCGACAACACCTGGATGCCATGTGCGCTTTTTGTAGAAGCACAGAAAATGAAGAGCATTTCCTCTTGTATTGCTCCCTATACAAGGAGCTTAGAGATAAATTTATAAGCCGGCATATATTATGCAATGCTCAGAAAAGTTGCATACATTTGATTGAGGGAACAGATCCCGCAAAAACAAGAGACGTAGGGATATTCATCTACTATGCACTGATTTTGAGGGAGAAGGAGATCTCCATTAGAACCTCTATAGTTTAAGAGTATTATGACTGTAAACTATCGTTCATTGTCAGAGATAGCATGGTTTGAGACGTTTTCCTTGTTTTTCACATGTAACGGGCGGTCGGCCTTAATAATGAGATTCAAGTTCAAGAACTTCCCCAACAGCCGTTTCACAGAAAAATAACTTGAACTAAAAAATGAAACCATCGACACTGTGAGATCAAGGATAGGCTTAAACAAGTCATCAAACCGAGACAGGTTTTTGCTCTAAGAGGAGAAAGGAGGGCTTGCAATAACTGACACAGGAATAGCCTACTATACCAAGAGGCTATCTTTTGAGGATTTTACTGGTGTTGTGTTGAAACACAAGAACATCTATTCTGGGAGTGTCAAATAAGTCAAGAATTCTGGTGCAAACTACAGCACTATTAAAAAATTAGGAAGGCAACATTCCATAAATGTAAACATTTTCAATATTATTTGGTGATAAACTGGCATCTCCTATAGTAAATTGTAATATTAACCAAAAGATACATTCATCAAGCCAAATACCTTAATTATGAAATTGCTTCAGACCCTTTCAGGCTGGTCCTCAAATACACATGTAGAATTGAAGAAAAAATTGCCTTCAGAAATGAAACATTAGACAAATTTCAGAGCAAATGGTCACCTATATTTCCAAAATGAATATAATATCAGAAGAAAAGGCCCTTTCCCAATACCCCCTGATCCTGTTCTCCCCCTCCCCCCCTTCCAGACCTCATCACAGCATCTAAGTATATGTGCAAATGCTTCATGCTTTCTTATTGTTTGTTTGTCGTATCTTGTTGCTTGTGTGCAAACTGCTTAATGTGCAGTATTTGTATCAAAGATTTATAGTCATGTGTATGCATTTACCTTTCTGAATGATTAATTTAAATAATTTTTTCAGTTATTTTTTTAATTGAGTGTACTACACAGTGACGATCCACTAGTTAAGCACACAGCAAGAACATCCCTGACACTACTCATGAAAAAGGGAAATGTGGAACCAGCATGCAATGAAGAAAACTTTCAGGATATCAAACAGATGATAAATGTCTATTGAGAAAAAAGGTCAAAGTGAACTGGTCCAAATCACAGTGGATCTCCATGAATGGACTTTGAGCAAAACTCAAATCCAAGCTGCAGACAGAGGATGATGACCATACCATAGGTCTGAAAGGAGAGGAAGACATACAGACATTGCTCAAAGATTCAACGGGACGCTACTCCTGCTTGAAAGAAAATCCACCACAAGGAAGAGTAGACCTGTGGAGAAT
The DNA here is from genome assembly GCA_034096865.1 of Theodoxus fluviatilis. Lineage (NCBI taxonomy): Eukaryota > Metazoa > Mollusca > Gastropoda > Cycloneritida > Neritidae > Theodoxus > Theodoxus fluviatilis. The sequence goes on along the minus strand of JAWQFJ010002504.1, from coordinate 48,160 downwards.
GAAGATTCCACAGGGAAGAATGTCAAGAACTGAGAATGTTACCCACTCACCTTCCTCTCCTCTTCACGTCTCACACACATGCATCTGAATGACAGTTTGACTACGCCCAGATGAAGGCGACAGCCTTCGGCATCTGTACCATCCATCATCCTGCAACATGCAATGCTAGAGATGTGCTTTCCACTCAGAGACATTCAGTTACATCCTAATTATCTGTGAGAAGAGCGAGAAAGAAATTCAGGCCAAGCTCAACAGAATACACATTTCGGCATCAAACGTATCACATCAGAATGATGATACACGTGTCCTGAGAGACCAGACTGTGTGTGAGAGTAGCAAGAAAGAAATTCAGGCCAAGCACTACAGAATACACAACATTTCGGCATCAAACGTATCAGAATGATGATACATGTGTCCTGAGAGACCAGATTGTGTGTGAGAATGGCAATAAAGAAATTCAGGGCAGGGACAACAGAATACACACCATTGCGACATTAAACGTCTATCGTCAGAATGAAGATACATGTGTCCTCATTGAAAAGAAGGACAGTGACAGATTTGGGTGTGTTCAACACACAGAACTTGACATGTACCTCACTGACTATGCTGATGAGAATTACAGCATTGTTGAGGTTGCCATACCATTAGATGCATTTATTATATTTCAAAATCCCTGAAGTGTTATTTCTATTGCGCCAAAGAATTCAGGAAACAGGGTTTGACAGTAAAATGTTACTGCTTGTAGTTTTAGCACTTGGAAGTGCACACAACATATTCAGCAGTGGATTGGAATTGTTCACAGAGAGCCGAAGCAGTAGTGAGGTACTGCTGAGTCAATGCAATGATTGGCACCTCCATCATCCGGAGGAAGAGGTGTAAATCTATCCTGGAAGCAAATGTGGAATAATGTGGCTCAGGGTACGAATTGAAAAAGTGCCCAGTAGGATCCAAGGGAGACAACTGAAGTTGTCTCCCTTGAACTGTTCATAAGTGGTGGACGTCGACCTTTTGCAGGAAGGCAAGACAGCACGCCTAAGTGGTGGGATTGTGACCGTAACAATATATTCAAATTTTCCCTAGACGATGAATCCACCTCAATGCTAACCGAAAGGTCGCGGGTTCAATCCCCGCCGGTAGTCATACATTTTTTCCGGTCTGTCCCAAGCAGGGCTTCGGCTCTGTATGTTAAACTTCAAATTTTCCCTAGACAGTGAATCCACCTCAATGCATTGACATAGTTAGACTTGTTTGTACGTTGATATAAAGAATTTGAATAGTGTGCATTTGAAGTCTTGTTTCAGTTGCCTATCCAGAGACACCTTTGGATCTGCATACCTGCATAACAGATTCTGTGACTCAGTGATAATGTGAATCATTGCTTAATCATGTGAATTCAGACTCTGTGTGTGTGTGTGTGCGTGTGTGTGAGAGTGAGTGCGAGTGTGTGTGTGTGTGTGTGTGTGTGCGCGCGCGCACGCGCACGCCAGCGCCGTAGGAACGCGCGCAGGTTATTTGTGACTCATTCATGCAGGAAGGAAAGCAGGTGGGGAGAGGCAGGTGGTGCCGCTACAACTTGCCAATGAGTGACCAGGTGAGAACATTTTGTTTGGCAACAACAAGGCTAACAGTGCTTCGAGAAAATTAGGAACTGCTGCCTTCATTGTTAAAGAATCAAAGTACTACGAATAGGCTAAAACACTAGACGGCACATACGTCTAGTCGATCACTTCTAATTTGAAATCCTGACAGACGAATGGTAGAAACAAATTAGGGGATGGGGGTGGGTGGGGGAATGGGAGAAAGTGGGGTGAAGTAAGGAGGGGGGGGGGATTAGGGCCAAACCACTGCAAACTTTACAACTTATGGATATTGACGTAAGGAGGGCCTGGCATGCCTTCCAACAACTGGCTTGCTTTCACCAGAGACTATGAGTACAGAAACATCAACACCTTTATAGTTCAAGTGCAGAATCGTGGTGGTGCCTGTTTTGTCGCTTCTCTGAAGGTTGCTCGGTTTTCTCAATAGCCTCACAAACTCAGCTTGCCACTCCTCCGAAACTGCCACGAAAGTGGTTGAAGGGTTCGTATCTAGGACTATTTTTGAAGACCAAGATCATAAGAGCCTGATCCGCGTTTAATTCGGTTTGCCCAGTTGCATACCAAGGGGCGCAACTCCTCCCTATCTCTGCAGTAGCAAGAAAAGATGAAACTGTACCATCTCAGAATGACGTTTTCACTTCACCATAGGAATGATGAGAACACTTCGTAGCTAGCAGTGGATCAAGTGACTGCAGGAATTTCGGTGGTTTTTCAAAAAAGTGAATGCTTTCACTACATATGGTGGTCATCCACAAGAAAATGTAGCCAACATTTCGGGTCATATACCCTTGTCAAGTATATAATAATTATAATAATTTATTATACTTATAAAGTGCCTTTCCCGGGGTTCTAAGCGCGTAACATATATACATACATATACAAAAAAAACATACAACACACAGTCTATACATTTAGTCATCCAGTCATAGTCAAACACATGCATTCAGATGTACACAGTCAGACTGACAATATACTATACAAATATTTACACAGATGTCAAGATGTACGTGGGGGTAGAGGAGGGGGGGGGGGGGGGGTGCGGCAGGATTCTAACAAATTCACAAGTAATATTGCTGAAAAAGGTAGGTTTTGAGGTTGGATTTGAAGGAAGAGATGGAGGTAGAGTGTCGGATATTGTGAGGGAGAGAATTCCACAGTTGAGGGCCATAGTATGAGAAAGAGCGAAAGCCATGAGTTCTGCGCTTGAAGCGACCTTGGCGGAGGAGTCGAGTGTCAGCAGAAGAGCGGAGTGAGCGAGAAGGGGTGTACAGAGAGACCAGATCAGAGAGATAGGCAGGTGCAGATTCAGAGATGATGTTGTAGCAGAGACATGCAGTCTTATACTTGATACGTTCAGAAACAGGCAGCCAGTGGAGATCTTTCATGAGAGGAGTGCAGGGTTGTCGGTGACGCGCTCTAAAAATGAGGCGGGCGGCACAGTGTTGGACTTTCTGCAGAGGTTGGAGAGTAGAGTCAGGGCAGCCTATCAAAAGAGAGTTGGAATAATCTAATCTGGACAGAATGCAGGAAGTGACCAGAGTTTTAGTAGCATCTACTGTGAGAAATTTTCTGATAGAACTAATTCTTCTGATCTGGAAGTAGCAGGTCTGACATACTGCAGCTATGTGTTGTTTCATTGACATGCTAGAGTCCATGATGAAACCGAGGTTTCTGGCACTGGCAGAAAAAGAGATGTCACTAGAACCTATTGTGATAGTGGAAGGAGGAGTTGGGGTTACAGCAGTTGATCCAGAGAAGAGAAGGGCTTCAGCACATCTGTAGCTAGGATGCACTGGACATTGCTCGCACCATGTATGATGCAAGCGGAATTTGTTTATTTGTTTATTTGTTTGTTTTGGGGAGTTGTCCCCTCTTCTTTTCCTTTAAAGGGAGACACGGGTACAAAGGTGGTCAAACTGTCATTTTCGGGGATGTTGACTTATGAGCATTTTTGAGTTGTTTCAATCTTCTGCAATGTAATTCTAATAGTCTCTCTACTTAAAACATGCTAGAATACATGTAGAAATGCGAAGGAAGAACCTTACCCCTTTGAGAATTTTCTTCGGCACTGTTGAAAATACACAGAAGATGGAAAAAAAACATTTTCCCAAGGTTTCATTTTATCACGTTTTCTCATAAACTATTTCCATTTCGATTGAAATGAATTTTATAATAACACTGCTTTTTGTCGAGTTTCTTCATTTTTATGTGTTTGTTTGTTTGTTTGTTTGCTCGTGGTTGTTCTAGTTGAAGCGGTCATTTATATATTTTCAGGTGAAGTTGGTGACTTGGATCATACCCCACTGGCTGGTGAACAAGAATCGTTATCTCGAAGTCTCACAACGCCGTGACAGGGCAAGGGCGGTAACTCTAGCCGGAGCGTTACCTGCAGAGAATATTGAATCCGGACATGCTGAAGACGACGGTGACTGCTGCAGATAACGCACTGACCGCTGCTGCTGCTGCTGCTGCTGCTGCTGCTGCTGCTGCTGCTGCTGCTGCTGCTGCTGCTTCTGCTTTTGATTAAGTTGTTTCTTTTTTTAATGCTTTGTTACTTTAAAGTTGGGCATGTACAGTTCTTTAACATGTGGTGTTTATAGATGCAGTCACGTTGCATGCTGTTTGAGTTCTTTTTTCCTGACAGTGCTGTCTGGGCATGAAGTCCACGTGCAAGAAACTCCTTCATGGACGTACTGCGTTTCCAGAGGCATCTAGCGCCACAGGGTTGACCTTGCACGTGGATTTCACGCTATTTATATCGATTTTTTTTTAAATAGTGTCATATACTAGACCGTAGAGTATCCTAAAACGTAGAGCGTGACCTACTTGCATATTATTAACATGACAAAATATGGGTTTTCATCGTTTTCTTTCATCTTATTACCTGATCAAATGGTACTTTCCTCTAGAAATGTTTGTGTAATCACACGCAGCAAAGACAAACATATTTGGGTTCGAGATTTCTGTCCCACGCAGGGTTTTGACCCTGTATGTTAAACTGTTAAACTTCATCATTCTGTATCTCCTTGATTTGTGTCTACAAGGTTTTGGACGTTAGTTATTGCTGTGTTTTAGTCGCACTTGTGAGTTGATATTGCTTTTGAGATTTAGTCGTTGTGGTTTGGGAGGGTTTTTTTTAGGGAGGGATTTTGTAGTAATTGTTATTTGTATCATTACTATTTGTGTCAATTTGCTGAATGAATTCAAGTTTGTAATTAAAAACCATATCTGTACTGGTTAAATTATTTTAAGTTTCATCCTGTTTGTGGCGTTTTGTTCTATAAGAGTAGTGACTTTTCTGTCTGCTGGTACCTTGTCATGTTCCACCTATACCAGCTTTGACAAAAACGTCGTCTTAATTAAGACTGTGCATCCATCCGTGAAAGGCAAACACATTTCTAAAATATAATTTCGACGTCTCCCTGAGGACTGGTGGTAAGAATTGACCCCACAACGTTTCTCTGATAACGAGTCGTGCTGTCAGTCTATGGAGGTGTGATGGTAATTCTAACCCACCGTCATCACCTTCAAGGCACTCTGCAAAATCCTCGTCCATTGCATCTAGTCCTACCCCCAAGTACCTTTTCCAAAACGTTCTGGGCATTTCCTGCGAGGGCGCTTATACACACGGGTAGAAATGCTTATACACACGGGTAGAAATTTACTGTCTCTTATGCATTGTATTACACGGCTGATGATGGATACGAGGTGTATAATTTTCCGTCCACAGCGTAGTCTGGACACCCACGAATCCTATGTTTTCCCATTCAAATCAGGGTATATCCAAGGATCAACTAATCAGAATTGAGAAGATAAACAGGAATCATAAGTTCTTCTTTACTACTCAATATTTGGACATGCATAGTAAGCAATCAACCAGGACAGAGAGTAAAAACAAGATCTATTTTTCCTTTCCTAATCAGGTTATTTCCAGCGACTAACTAACCAGGATGGACAGGATAGACATAAGAATGTAAGCGTGCATGCTGATCTTGTTCCTTTCCCTCCCCACCCCCCACCCCCCACCTCCCCCTCCCCACCCCCCACCTCCCCCTCCCTATCCCCCACCCACCCCCTCCCCATCCCCCACCTCCCCCCTCCCCACCCCCACCTTCCCGTCCCCATCCCCCACCTCCCCCTCCCCCCACCTCCCCCCCCCCCCCCCACTCCCACCCCCAACCTCTCATTTCAGATCTCATCTCTCTCACCCTTCCCCCTGACGTCGACAGCATGTAATTTTACGTTTTTCTGGTTCTCTTTTTTCTTTTCGTGTAGATGTTTTGGAGGCAAACTGCTCAGTGTAACATATGTTTGTACCGAAGATTCATTTCGGGCCAGCCATGTGTAGTATTCCCCCCCCCGCCCCTCCCCCCCTGAATGTTAAAAATGCGTGAATGCCGCATTTATCGTGGAGGGAAAAAAACAAACATGAAGAAAGTACGTGAACTTTTTCATCACACACGCGCGCGCGCACGCGCTCACACACACACACACACACACACACACACACACATACACACACACACACGCACATACCACACACACCTCACACGCACACACACACACACACAAACACATTCACACACATACACATTTACACACATCCACACACACATTCACACACACATCCACATACACACACACGCGCGCGCGCGCGCGCACGCAAGGACACATGCACGCACACACACACGCACACACACACGCACACACACGCACACACACATACACACGCACATAGCACACACATACATATAGGCATCCACACACACACACACACGCACACATACACACACACACACACATACACACAGGCATCCACACACACACACACACACACATACATACACATACACACACACACACACATACGCACGGAGATGGAATGGGGGGAAGGGCCGTGGGGCCTACCAAAGCCACTTCACAACGTTGTAATTAAGTTGTCTGTTTGAAAGCAAAAGAAACATCACACGAACACGAACAAATTCATTACATACATCTGAAGCAACAGTAAGTGACTTTAAAGAGAAGGCAACACCTTTACGATAAAGTCTAATAACAACGGCTAAACGGTTGAGTCAACTTCAATCATTTTCAGAACAATTCACAACACGGGAATTATCCTCGCGCACGTGTTTTCCCTGATCCAAAAAATCACTGTACATTTCCTTCCGAGAATCAAGTCACGGAGAAAATTGTTTTGAAAGACAGCAATCAAGATACAGGATACAAGATACAAGATACTTTATTGTCCTCATTCATTACAAGGAAATTTGTTTTGTCGGTGGCAAAAACATAATACATACATACAAAAGCAGAAACGTACAAGAAGTTCAACATTAATTAACTCAATCACAGCGCTCAAGTTATGGAGTCCACACACTAATCATAGGCCATAAAATAAGATAGCATGCAATTGTATCATAATTTATTACTCTAACAAATGTAATAACACCATGTTACTTCAAGTAAATATACATACTGAACA
>JAWQFJ010002504.1:0-41067 GCA_034096865.1 Theodoxus fluviatilis | reverse complement strand
GCAGATGCTTGTGTATGTGTGTGCGAATGTGTGTGCATGTGTACATGTATGTTCACGCACGTATGTGCACACACACACACCGGCATGTGTATTTGTGTGGGTACAGGTAGATAGATGCACATCTGTTGACATGCATATGTAAATGCATGTGAGTAGGAGCACGTCAGTGTATATACCTACACATTTCACTTTTCATTGTGACTGGGTGGCTGCGTTCCATTCTGTCCTGGTGGGACATGATAAGGAGGGGCTGTACCATGTGAACAACAGGAAAACCTTGTGAGAGTTAACTATAAGTGGACAAGGGAACACTGCTGTCATGAAGGAAAATATGACATTTTATTGAGAGCATCTTTTCTTCTTCACTTGCTACATTAATGGTAATTGCCTGAGCGTACCTGGCTAGGTGAAGAATTTATTGTTATCAATCAGTCTGTGTTGATAGCACCCTTCTCCCAGTCGTCCTGATAAAACACAGGTGTTATATGCTGTTGGGGCCCTTTGGTCCACCCTGAGCCAGTGTATGTGTGACTAATGGCCCAGCCAGGGCAGAGTGGAGTGGGTGTGTATCACCCATTGATTGTGTGGCCCGTGGTCTCACTGCTGCCCAACAAGGTTGAATGGGCAGTATGACACCTCCAGCAACCTCCAGGCCGCTTCAGTACCAAGGCAATGTGGAGTGGACCGTTTTGTTGGCAGTCAAGTAGCCAAGTCTCCCTGCTTGAAAGAGGGATGTGGACATGGCTGTAAGAGATGGATGTTCATCTCCCTGTACAGGCTTGGAGGTCCTGGCCAACATTGGGCCTCAGTGCTGAGGTTTTGTCTGGGACTGCCTGGACACTGGAGTGCTTTGTTTGGATGATTGCAGTTTGTGGACTGGCTCAGTGGGTATCAAGGAGACAAGCTCAGAATCAACCTTGAAGATGTGGAAATGCCTGTAGTGCATATGATGGAAATGAATTGCCTCTGACAAAAAAAGTTCTGCAGGTCCAAGGCAATTTTGAGTCTCACTGATTTGATTTTGGACTAGGACTGCCTGGAGATTAGTAAAGGGGAGTGAGATGCATGGGAATTGTGAACTATTTTCTTGGGTTTCAAGTGGACTGCACCTAGAGGGAATCAGATGTGAACAGTGGGAGATGTGGATACCACAGTACATGATGGAAGTAGTTTTCCTCTGTTAAAAATTCTAAGATTTTAGGCAAAATTGGGTCTCAGGACTGCAGTTTAGACTTGGATTCTCTGTACAATGGAGAGGGTTGGTTCTATAAATTGGGAATTATTGACTGTTTTGTAGGGTATTAGGTTGAATAGACTGAGAGGGAATCAGCTTTGAACAAAGGAAGATGTGGATATGATTCTATGTTATGGATATAGCTTTCCTCTAACAGACCCAGGGGACATAGCTGCTGTTAGGTTTTGATGCTGGGACTTGGGACTTGCATTGCCTTGACATGGAAGAGGAGTGGCTGGATGAATCCCATCCAGGATGGTTGGATGAATCCCATCCAGGATGGTTGGATGAATCCCATCCAGGATGGTTGGATGAATCCCATCCAAGGTGGTTGGATGAATCCCACCCAAGGTGGTTGGATGAATCCCACCCAAGATGGTTGGATGAATCCCACCCAAGGTGGTTGGATGAATCCCACCCAAGGTGGTTGGATGATTCCCACCCAAGGTGGTTGGATGAATCCCATCCAAGATGGTTGGATGAATCCCATCCAAGGTGGTTGGATGAATCCCACCCAAGATGGTTGGATGAATCCCACCCAAGATGGTTGGATGAATCCCATCCAAGGTGGTTGGATGAATCCCATCCAGGATGGTTGGATGAATCCCATCCAAGATGGTTGGATGAATCCCATCCAAGGTGGTTGAATGAATCCCATCCAAGATGGTTGGATGAATCCCACCCAAGATGGTTGGATGAATCCCATCCAAGATGGTTGGATGAATCCCATCCAAGGTGGTTGGATGAATCCCATCCAAGGTGGTTGAATGAATCCCATCCAAGATGGTTGGATGAATCCCATCCAAGGTGGTTGGATGAATCCCACCCAAGATGGTTGGATGAATCCCATCCAAGATGGTTGGATGAATCCCACCCAAGGTGGTTGGATGAATCCCATCCAGGATGGTTGGATGAATCCCACCCAAGGTGGTTGGATGAATCCCACCCAAGGTGGTTGGATGAATCCCACCCAAGGTGGTTGAATGAATCCCACCCAAGGTGGTTGGATGAATTCCACCCAAGGTGGTTGAATGAATCCCATCCAAGATGGCTGGATGAATCCTCTGCAAAGTGACTGAATGGCTTTACTGACCTGCTACACTGGGTAACCAGGTGTGACTGGCGGTGCAGTGATTGTCAGTGTTGCCCATCAAATGTGCTGAGTAGGTGATAGAGAGCTCAGCCACAGTAGTTTCATTCTCAACAAGTCAGAGCTGTTCTTCTCAGTAGTCTACATTGTACAGGAGTTGGCAGGTGCTCATACAAGCAGTCTGATTGCTTGAGCTTTGTGTGTGTGTGTGTGTGTGTGTGTGTGTGTGTGTGTGTGTGTCTGTGTCTGTGTGTGTGTGTCTGTGTGTGTGTGTGTGTGTGTGTGTGTGTGTGTGTGTGTGTGTGTGTGTGTGTGTCTGTGTGTGTGCATGCATGCATGTGTGTCCATCTGTCTGTCTCTTCAAAAGTGTGTCAGTACTTGCATGCTAGAGCTCACAAGCACACACACACACACACACGCACACACACACACACACACACACACACCTGTAAAACATTCTAATGTTTCTAACCCTCCCTCTGCTCCTCATCTCCCATCCACCTCAGCCGGTCTCTCCATCACACATCTTCAGGGAAATAGGAAGGAGGATAGCAGAGAGGCAGACTAAGTGAGACATGACGCGTTTCACAGTATTCAGTATCAACACTTCCCTTTCCACAACACAAATTGAAAAATTTTAAACACAATATTTCTCAAAGTGTGTGTGCTTTTTGGAAAGGCCAGGCTCTTAACTTGATGAAAAAGTAAGTTTAAGAGACAACAAGAACCTCCACTGGCAGATGCAGGCTCCGATTCAACCCTACCTTCACATTTAAAAAAAAGTATGTGTTCATAGAAATGCGATGTTTTCTGTCAAGTAAATAAGTCTACAGTCTGTATTACTTGTTGTAAAACATGTGGGATGTATCTGTGAAGAAAACTAAAGAAAGAAAAATGAACATTCCAAGATATAGATGAAGTGCTGATGTGGAGATGATTGACAAGCGAGATTTCAGATCTAGAAAGAGAAATTAAGTTCACTCACAAACAAAAAAGTTGAGATGAATCAATTTCAACACATTTTATTGTTAGCCTGTAATGCCCAGAACATATGTAATCCAAAAGCATTGAAAAAAAAGTCATTTAGTACAAGTAGCACAGCAGAAACTATCCCTACCCCCTAAATGTTGAATGGGGTCGTGAGCCGACTTTTATGAAATTTTCAAGACATAATAGAAAATACATGTTTTTCAATAAAACAACTCTAACAGAAACATCAACAGAGAGCTACAATTGTCCTTTTAACATAAAACCATGATAGTGGATTCCAAATTATTATTTCAAACATGCATAAAACATAATAAAGTGCTCAAGTGAGTACGCCAGTCAGCACTTATGTTCAAGAAACACAAATGACCACATTCTCAATGCAATCTTATTTAAAAAATAATGTAAATTGGAAACAAAAGAACAGTTTTGATCATATAGGAAAAAAAGTGACACTACTGTGTGGCTACGGCAAGATTTCCACTTTGGCTTCAGATAAGTCTTTCAAGTCAGGGAAAAACAAAACACTGGGAACCCACATTTTCTCATGAATTGTCCTTATTATATAAAATCATGATAGTGGATTCCAAATTATTACTTCTACCATGCATAAAACATAATTAAGTGCCCAAGTGAGTACGCCAGGGTCAGCACTTATGTTCAAGAAACACAAATGATCACATTTTCAATACAATCTTAATCCAAAGTAATGAAAATTGGAAACAAAAGAATGGTTTTGATCAGATAGGAAAAATTACTATCTAAATAAAAATCATGTACATTGGAAACAAAAGAAAAAAGTACTATCTAAATAAAAAATCATGTACATTGGAAACCCAAGACAGTTTTGATCAGATGGGGAAAAAAGTGACACTACCTGTTGTCATGGGGTCCATATAAAACGTGCACCGGCGCTATCGGCGACTATCGCCGTATCGGCGACTACCGGCGACTATCGGCGACTATCGGCCTGGCTAAAGTTGAAACATAGTGGCTAGCTTATACTTATAGAACTCGTACTTACGTCAAATCGCCGTAGTTTGATGTTTAATTCGTCCGCTGAACGTTGCCAAGACTAATGCGATCGCCGTAGTTTGACCCGATAGCGCCGGTGCACGTTTTATATAGACCCGTTGTCATGTGTGGCTACGGCAAGATTACCACTTTGGCTTCAGATAAGTCCTTCAAGTCAGGGAAAAACAAAACACTTCCCACATTTTCTCATGAATTGTCTTTATTATATAAAATCATGATAGTGGATTCCAAATTATTACTGACAAAGTAACGCCGGTAAAAACCTGCCACTGAAAGTCCGTCTTGGAAAGTAACGTCGGTCAACTATGCGCATTCCCTTTCCGTCTGTGACAATAACGTCGGTATATTCGATCAGAAACTGGCATGAAACTATTTCATTACAAATGAGGCAAAGTTGAGACTGAAATATTTCAAACTGGGAACGAAGCCAACTAGAAAAACAACTATCTTGGGCAGTAAAATTCCGAAAATGCACGATTATTAGCAAAATATCAGCTTCAAGCTCTGTGCCAGTGTGGTCGTTATCACGGTCGTTACCGGACGGACATCAGGAAAAGACGATTCGGCAAATAAAATTGCCTTCTACGATCAAAAGAACACGTGTGGCTGCCAGATTCAAACATAATGAATGCCGGAAGAGGGTTTTCTGGGATACGTGACGTCAAGATAAATGGCGGACAGAACGATTATTTATATATCGGTCGTTACGAGATCCAGACGGACACACAATCTCGTAATCGAAAAGTCTAAATTATAAGTGTTTATAGGCGTTTTACTTTGAAAATAAACGTTGTATGAACAATAGAACAATAATAATTAATGTTCATAATGTTTTGGTAGAATAACAAAGAAGCAAATCCGACTCCTAGCAGTTGTTTTATATTTTGTCTTCAGTCGGATTTTGCAGACGGAACACACGCGAAATATCGAGTATTTTTCTTGGAACGATTTCTTGGTGAAATATGTAACACAATTTCATGGTGATGATCACAAATTCATCACACATGTTTTTAATTGAATTTTTCATACGATCGTTGTAAACTTAAAGAAAATTAATGTGATTTTTGAATGTGGACATGAATGCAGGAAGTCGAAGAGGGAAATGGCGTCAGTCCAGATCGTAACGACCGGAGACAAATAAATAAATCAAACACGCACATTTTTCGCTTAAAACAAGCAAAACTGTGTTTTTTATATCTTTATTGAATAAACATGCAACACAGATTTTTCGCTTCTAACATTATTGCAAAACCACACACAAGCAAAAATATTGGTAGTGACTTTGTCAAGTTATCTTCGATCCTGAATACTGTGAAACATGCCACATGGATCTTGGCAGCCTGTGGCTGAAGACAGAAGGCCTACACCCACCACTCCAGGATACGGCACACTCCTCAGCCTGGGTGATAGTCCTGGTGCTGACTCAGTCGCTCACTGTGTGTGGCCTGCACCTGTATAGGCTGCAGCTAAAGATGTCACATGAGTGTATGTGTGCATGCATGCTTGCATGTGTGTGTGCACTTCATATGACAAAGGAGACAAAGGAAGGGTGAGGATCTTCTTTCCAAACTAAGGTGTCCACTGGATGTTCAAAAATTTAGCCTCAGGCAAATCAGGTGTGGGAGTGAGGACACTGACCCTGCAGTAAACCTTGACCAGCCAGTGTACACACATACACACACACCACACACATACACATGCACACATCCAGTTTTAATGCTAGTGCACATTTTGTCTATCCTAGAGGTTGGTAGGAATTTTGTCCAATGTTGATTGGGGAGACTGACCACAGCACAGGCGCCAATATCCATATGCTACCACACACCATTCTGAACACAGAGATATAATAGTATCTCTGACACAGGTTGGTCACGTGACTTCGGGTCCACATTCCAATGATTTTACCAATCAAAATTCAACATGATCAGAAGACCATTGAGAGTAAAAAGAGGCGATTCTATTTCATTCCAATTATTTATCCCGATAGATAAACACAAATTTGGTGTTCTAATAAAACTAATCTATGAGATTTTCAGGAAATCATTTGAGAACTACTTTTAGCGCGAACGTCGTCTAAAAGGTTGCAAACTGCCTTGAGCACGTGCGATTGTGTATAATACACGCAATCTTTGGACCTACTATAAACGCAGCGAAAAGGATTCCTATGGCTCCGGGCTGGTTTCGTGAATCTATGGTTATACTCTCGCAAGTAATTGCTTTCTGGCCGGAACCTGTGGTCTAACTGCCTTCACACTGTTTGACGAGCTCCACACTTCGATCATTCGTGTATCCACTGATGGAGTCAGTAAGTGATTTAACCTACATTCCGTCTGTGTTGAACGTTAATCGAATGGAAGTTTCTTCTGTAGGAATCCGTCCGATTCCGAAGTTCGATATTATCGGATAGCTCAGAAGCAGTTTTTGACTCACATGCGAAGCAAAAGTGAGTCTATGTACTGAGCCGTGTCGTCCGTCCGTCCGGGCGGGCGTCCGTCCGTAAAAAACTTAAACGTTGGATTTTTCTCAGAGACTATTAAGTCTATCAACACCAAATGTGGCATGATGGTGTATGATGACAATGCCTCAAAAAACATACATAGTGACTTGACCTTGCTTCAAGGTCAAGGTCACAGGAGCCATAAATGTGGTCTCAAAAACAGTCATTTTTCACATTTTCCCAATTTTCTCCCACGTTATTGAGAATGGCGACCTTAGCTACAAGTGGTATATAGGTCAAAGCAAGCCCTATCTTTTGATACCAGTTTGGTTGACCTTGCTTCAAGGTCAAGGTCACAGGAGCTCTTCAAAGTTGGATTGTATACATATTTTGAAGTGACCTTGACCCTGAACTATGGAAGATAACTGTTTCAAACTTAATAATTATGTGGGGCACATGTTATACTTTCATCATGAGACACATTTGGTCACATATCATCAAGGTCAAGGTCACTTTGACCCTTATGAAATGTGACCAAAATGTGGTAGTGAACCACTAAAAGTGACTATATCTCATGGTAGAAAGTGCCAATAAGCACCATTGTGCTTCCTATGTCTTGAATTAACAGCTTTGTGTTGCATGACCTTGGATGACCTTGACCTTGGGTCAAGGTCACATGTATTTTGGTAGGAAAAATGTGTAAAGCATTTCTTAGTGTATGATGTCATTGGTAGGTTTAGTTGTTTGACCTTGACCTTGAAGGTCACCTGAAGGTCAAGGTCATATAAAGGTCAAGGTCAAGCATGTGAGTCGTATGGGCTTTGCCCTTCTTGTTCTAAGTTTAATCCTTCTAAGCATACATTAAATTAATGATTCCTCATCAGCAAAAGCACTCAGCGTGTTTCTGTGTGTATCGGTCCAAATGATTATGCAGACGGGATTGGTTGCATTACTCGCTCAATGAAGTATAAATATTGCTGTTGTATTCAAAGTCCTTATAATTAGTAGAGTTCACAATATTACACTCTTGTGATTCGAATTTTACCGCATACAAGTTTTACATTCATGGGAAATCGATGTTTAGAAAATGAACTGACGGAAAAATGGCTGCCAGTATCGAGTGTATCACAACAAGCGGAGGAATACACTCACGATGTGATATGGCATTCAGCGTGGCTGAGACTCTGTGTTCAGAACGGTGGTATGCATGTTATGGAAGAATTAAGGCTATGTTCTGGTGTCAAAGAGGAGGTAATTCAAAGCAATATTTGTCCTTTCTTTTTTTGAAAGTACATTATTATACTATTAAAAAGAAGACATTTATCAATTTTTTTAAAAATTTAACTTTAAAAATAAAAGTGTTTTAAGGCTTTTTAATCAAAATTTATGCGATTTTGCAAGAAATTAGTGACTCCAGTAGGGTATCTTTCCTCTGTCAAAGGACTCCCAAATTGTGACAAAAAGACCATTAAGATAGGGTCAGTGGTTTAGTAGAGAGAAAATAAGGACAAACAGGATGTATATATTTCAAAACAAATTTTATTTCACATATCTACATCCGCATGCAAAATTTGCTCAAGATAGTACTTTGTTGATGTGTTATGCCATCTCAGTTAGATTAAGACATGAATTTTTTCTATGAAAGCACAGAATGATATATTTTGAAGATGGAGGCAAAATTTCATGAGTTTCCCTCCATAATTGACTGAAATAAGGAAACACCAATGATATGACATGCACGCAAATCCTAATTTTGAGAAAAATGCAAATTAAAGTAATGGTAGTCAAAATGTCTCTTGGAAGTAGCTAGAAATTTACTAGAAGTCACCAGACATATATACAGGGCCCTTCTCCTTCCCCTGCAGAGCTCTTCTTATGCTAGCTTGGGCCAGTCTCACTTTCCTCCTTCTTTCTTTCTCCTTGATGCTCACCATCCATGCGAGCAACTTCTTTCACTTGATAACCCAGCGAACACCCAACTTCACTGTGTGTCTGCCCTCTGGAAGTCCTTCAGCAGACATGTACCTCAAGGTGGCCTCTCATGCTGCACTGAGCTCCCCTTTTGACAGTAGAACAGCCACTTCTACTCTGTTCTTGGATGGGAAGGAAATTTGGACACACAGCATGCATGCAAATACTAAATTTGATCAAATTTGCAAATGAAAGTGATACAAGTCAAAATGTCTCTTGGAAGTAACTTACAGATTACAAGAAGCCACCAGACTGATATGCAGGGCCCCCCTCCCATCAAATGAGACAGAAATATCCAGAGTGTCATCCTCCTGCAAGTCTGGATAGATCTTCTTGTAGGCTTGTCTCACATGTTTGACAGCCTTTGACCTCACACAGTTTTGATGGTCTGGCGTGGACTTGAAGATCACATCACAGTGGTTGTGGAAGGTCCTAGGATGCATGCCAGAAAGGTTCATATACTCACAAAATTTGTTGAATTTGTAAACACCAAGCCCTGCAAGTATGCTCGCAACAACTGCTCTTCTGTTGATCTCAAAAGTCTTTTGAGATGTCAGTCTCTTACTAGTATGACACTTTGATAAGGTGGCACCACATGAATTGCAGCACAGAGTCATTACAGCTGCTAAGCCCTTCACTTGAGAGTAATCACATCTGATTTCAACCCCCTGGAGTTCACATTTAGGGCACAGAAGTGGTTCTATCACAGCGTTAACTTCATTGAAATCAACGATGGTGCTTGAAGTCGGACGCGAGGCGACAGTTGGTGAGTGTTCGAGCGATGCACGACCTACCACTTCTTCACCGAGGCGTGGACGTTTGCCACTGGGCCCTGGTACAGCAGATGATGCAGATGAACGCTTCCAGGACCCTCGAAGTCCAGATGAAGTACTTGGTTGAGGTGAATCCGGCCTCGAGGTCTCTTGAAATGCAGCGGACGCACGTGCTTCTGTTGTTGTTCGTCGAGTCGACTCGAAGGCAGATGCAGCAAAGCGGTCTGCCTCTTCTCTTGGTGCCCAGCGTTTCTTTCGAGCTTCGGCAAGGTGTTCTTTTCTCTTTTTCGATTTTCGGCTATGATACTGGACTGTGCGTTGCTTCGTTCGACCCATAATTTGCGCATGACGAGCGAAAACAATATCGAAGCGAGTGTAAACTTACACAAAGGCAGCCATGTTGTTTACTCCGCGAGCCAATCGGGCGGCTTGAATAAATCACGTGATCAGTTTCATCCAATGGTTCTCATGCTTTCTCGAGCTCCTTAGCGATGGAAAACAGCTTCTGATTGGCTTATACCAACAGCTAGAGCTACAGACTATTAATATTCATGAGGTGCACATGCCAAGCTTTCCAACGGTATATGGCTTGCCGCAATCGCACAAACGAAATATTTTCTGATCGCTGGAAGAAAGGAGCTATTTGTACTCAACAAAAAACTTTGTTTCGGAAAAAAGCAGACAGTACCAATTAAATTGTGCTATTTTAGTACTTTTTAACGTGATTTGAACCATATGAGTAGCAGAGAAGTAATCTAGGATGGTTCAAGAACGAACGGACACAAAAATCTGAAAATCGAAGATTTTGTCATTTTGAACCCCATTTACACCAGAACATAGCCTTAAGGCTATCACGTGACCAACCTGTTGCTGAGACTATATTCACTAGTCTCAGCCACGCTGAATGACACACACTTGCTGTCTTATCTGTAAGGTCAGATAGACATGAAGAGGCAGACATATTCCTCTTTGCTAGTGGGGAGGGAGAGGGGTAGAAGTTCAATAAAGAAAGCAGGAACTGATATCAGAGAAGTTTTTGTGTCAAAAGGACTGAAATAAAATGAGTTTTTGTGTTGCAAGCAGACCCTTGTGAAAGCTGATGGGACTTATGAGGTTGGTTAGTTATTGCCTCAACAAGCATAATTCATGAGTTTTGTGCGAAATAGTCTTAGAACTACTTTAATGGCGTATGTCAGAGGGCTATGAATATTCCGGATGGATTAGTTCCATCACATGTATGATGTGAACTGTCCTAGAGACTCTTTCGCCAGCAGGCGAAGTCTCTAGTGGACTAGAATGTACCTGTGCAGGAGGAAGTTTTTCAAGGGTGACAGGTGGGGCAAGGTGTGGTCAGGCCACTGTGGTGCCACATGGCAGCTTGTCTGGGGTGACTCAGTCCCGCTTTGCAACTGCTGAGTGTCAACACACAATGCTCACACTGCCACACAGCTACCCACATAGAAAGCTGGCAGGATTAATCTATTGGACTTGAAATATTGGGGCATTCCTCTGATCATTGATTTGTGAACTGCTGTCTGGCCCATTTATGTTATTGCATTCTTCATCATGATTACCCCCTGTGGGTTGGGGGTAAGAATAGACCCTCTGTGGGTTGGGGGTGAGAATAGACCCCCTGTGGGTTGGGGGTGAGAATAGACCCACCGTGGGTTGGGGGTGAGAATAGACCCCCTGTGGGTTGGGGGTGAGAATAGACCCCCTGTGGGTTGGGGGTGAGAATAGACCCACCGTGGGTTGGGGGTGAGAATAGACCCCCTGTGGGTTGGGGGTGAGAATAGACCCCCTGTGGGTTGGGGGTGAGAATAGACCCCCTGTGGGTTGGGGGTGAGAATAGACCCCCTGTGAGTTGGGGGTGAGAATAGACCCCCTGTGGGTTGGGGGTGAGAATAGACCCACCGTGCTCCCTACACAATTCGTAAGAGGTGAATAACTATAGATGTCGTGATTTGATTTTTGTATACTCTAAACTATTCTAGTGATTATTGTGCCTAATAGCCTTACACAGCCTACAAAGTCTGATAGGCCGTAAAACATCATCCATCCATCCATCCATCCGTCCGTCCATCCATCCATGCATGCATCCATCCATGCATCCATCCATCATGATTTTAAAAAAGAGAAGTGATTGCAAAGATGGAAAGTGCATGAACACAATAAAAAGCGCAGGAAATCTCTACCAAAAGTAACTAAAGAACTTGAAATAATGTGTCTGCAGGAAACTATATTTGAGAAATGAGCAGTTCTTTTCATAGTTCTGGGGTGGCTGTTGGCTTACAATTTCTGGATGAATCCCTCTGGTTGTAAATGGGGTTATGTGTGTGTATGTGTGTTTATCTGTAGGGACAGGACTGATTGCATTAAACATCAGTCTGTATGCTGCTTCCTCAGTTATGATATGCTGTCCTCTGTAAGCGTGTCGCCATTATTGCTGGATTTGACTGGTCCTGATGACTTATATGGCATGCTTGGGACTTTAAGTGCCTCTAGCAACAAAGTCTGAGAGTCTACTAGCATCTTTCTTGTGTTTTTTTTTGCATTTAACCAAAATCCATAGATTTACCCAAGACTAATTATATCCCTAAGAGTTGATGTCCTATTTTACTTAAGGATGAATCTACCAATTTTACTTTGCTGTCAAGAGTGACCAATGAAAGCCTTTGAGCATCCATAGATAATTTGTAGCATTTCACACACACTTGCATGCATGCACACATATGCACGCATGCGTGTGTGCGCGCACACACACATGCACACACACACACACACAACCACACACATGCACATGCTCACGCACACACACCTACCTTTAGCATCCTTGCATTTTATTACAGGAAAGTTTACCATAAACTGGTTTTTTGTGGTCTTGCTAGGTTGCAAGACAAGTGGCTTTGTAAAGATGCATGCATAACAGCATTCTAGTTCACTAGAGACTTTGCCTACCGCGAATGTGTCTCTAGCCCAGTTAACATCACATGATGGAAGGTTTTCGTCTGAAATATGCAAATGGGGGTCACACGAGAGGCTTGTGGGATAGCCAATCTGCTCCCTGACATACACCGTTAAAGTAGTTATAAGACTATTTCGCACAAAACTCTTAACTTACTCTTGTTGAGGCAATAAACAAGCGTTTATTCGATAAATATAAAAACCGCCGCGCTGAACCTCCAGGTTTTGGCATTTTAAAAACACACACAAAAAACCAGGTTGGGTTTGAACCCGCAACCACTTGGAAAGGGGGGGGGGGGGATCAGTATCGTCCCTTGCCTTCTTTGCAACACTAAAACTTCCCTTGAGTCGGGACAGAGTTCCGTCCCTTGCCTTCTTTGCAACGCCAAAACGTTTAAAAAAGTCACTTTTCTTTTCAAAGCTCGATTCTGAAAATTTGATACATTCAATTGGACCTAACTTCCAGTAAGTGTGCAAAATGTCAAGGAAATCCGTTCAGTAGTTTTTGAGATATGAGCCGTTAAGTCGGGACAGACAGACGGACAGACACACAGACACACACACACACACAGACAGATAAAGCTGTGAGGACCTCCAGTAAACCTGGAGGGAAAATGTTTGTGTTGAAATGGAAACAAGTTTTGACATTTGAATGATTTCTGTAAAAAGTGGAGAGAAAAATAGTATCAGAACAAACTATTTTTGGCGCAATGCTGTAATGCAAAGGGATAAGTCTTTTACGCATCCATTGCGAACTGTGCCAGAGTCAATACTGACTTGGGTTCGCAGAATGGCATAACAGCTGACTTTGTTGTTGAAAAGCGTTGCCTGCATCAGTACCTGCAGTCCCGTGTGATGTGTTACTGACTGCGCTCTTTCTGTTTCAGTGGTGCGCTTCTACCAGGAGTACACAGAGCCTGAGGAGGGCCAGACGAGCCAGGGACCCCCCAGGACAGACACCAACCCCCTGCACCCCCCAGCACACCCCTCTGACCAGGAGGACAAGGTCCTATTACCTCTTGGAGAGAGCACCCTCTCCCAAAACTTAGGAATTCCAATCATCGTAGTGATAACAAAGGTACCCAGCTCTGCCGCCACTTTGATGCATGTGTTGTAGAAGGTGTGTGTGTGTGTGTGCTTTGTGTGTGTGTGTGTGTGTTTGCTGTGTGTGTGTGTGTGTGTGTGTGTGTGTGTGTGTGTGTGTGTGTGTGTGTGTGTGTGTGTGTGCATGTATACATGTGTGTATCTGTTGGCATGCATATGTGTGTGTTAGGTGTATGGTCCTGAAGAAGCCCTCAGTGAGGGCAAAACATTGGTGAAATGTGTTTATAAATTAAGAATAAACCAGATTTTTAAATATATTCTACAACAAACTGTGTTTGTGGAAAGCCTCCCACTTTATGATGCTAGTTTATATTTATTGGAGAGGTTTACTGGCATTGCTTTATATGTGTGTTTGAGCGTGTGCATGTGTGTTGTGTGCTTGTGTTGTGTGCTTGTGTTGTGTGTTTGTGATGTGTGTTTGCATTGAGTATGCCTGTGTGAGAGCGTGTGCAGAAATTTATTGAGGAGTGTTATTTTGCTAGAAACCCACTGGGTCTCACTAGACCAACCTGTGTTTGTTATGTCTGAATGTGCAGTTCTGCTTTTGAAGGAAGTTTCAAAGGGATCCATGCTATTGTTTCCTGTATCAACCCTCTCATGGCATGACTTAATTCAGATTTCGCTTTGTTTCAGAGTGACGCAATCTCCACACTGGAAAAAGAACATGACTACCGAGACGAGCATTTCGACTTCATTCAACAGCATATTAGGAAATTCTGTTTGCAATGTATCCTTTGGACACCACTGTCATGTTGAAGAAACAGTGTGATTGAAGAATAATGTAATGACTGATATTGTATCTGATGGCAGTGTGAGTTTTCCTTCTTTTTGTGTGTGTGTGGGAAGTAGGTCTCTAGAGAGAAATCTTTTTTGGTTGACGTTTGATGAATTCCATTGAGTAGGAACCAGTCTGTGGCAATGGAATAAAATGCGATGTAATTCGCCGTTGTCTTCTGATAGCAGTGGAATCTCTGCCTGGGTCACAGGGCTGCGAGATCAAAACTCTACAGGCACCTGACAACAAACAGTGACAAACAGACAAGACTCACATGGTCTGATGCCAGCACCGACTCCACTCACAGGGGAAGCATTCATTCTATCCCAATGCTGGTTCGTGGCTGCTGACAAGGGTTGAACCTGAGGCGGGTATCCCAGAAGCAAGCCTAACTCTTCATATGCATTCCCTTTGATGGACCAGAGGTGCATTTTCTTTTGTAAAAGTAGTTTTAATGTTCAGAGATGAGCACTAACTGCTAGTGCCTGCATGGACAGGTTCAGGTAGGAGAAAAGCTTATATATATATATATACCTTTCGAAAGTAAGCATCCAGTTGTCCCATGAGAGAATCTCCTATGATGTGTTAGGATTGCTTCTTAGAAACCGCTCTTTACTGCAGCATGCCATTGCTGCCCTGACAGGCACCCAGTTTTACTCCTGGGTGGGGAGAAGGAATGAGTTAAGCACTGTGCTCAAGGGTGCACTCCAGTATCTGCATTGCTTGGAACCAAGCATCCACCAGCCAAAAGCAACTTCAGGTCCAGTTCAGTAACCACTCGGCCACAGAGCATGCAGACTTTCACTGTCAGTTGTTTCTCTTTTTATAAACATGTTAAGGGGATTTTTTAAAAAACGTATTGGTTAATTATGACTGTTTAGTTGAATTCTTCATTTTGCCATACTTATAGGCTGTGGGATTTGTGTCTACCTGTAAACAGTGCCCTGTTTGTAGAAAGTGGAAATGACCTTGACAGAAAACAGATGGTGCTGCCCTGTTCTATACATCTGTGAAAGATGAACGCAACTGTGATCTGTTGTACCGCTACCTGGTTCATCGGCTGTACGGCTTTCCTTTCTCCAACCCTGCTTATGTCGTAGACAAGGACAGCGTCTTTGTGTGAGTAGCTGTTGGTGATGGATGGATGGATGGAATCATGGATGGGTGGGTGGGTGGGTGGATGCTTTATCATTCATACAACATGAATAGCTGTGGTATTTATTACATTGCATGAGTAGCTGTTGAAGATGGGTGGGCAGATTCATGGATGAATGCTTACCTCATAATCCATATGACATGGATAAATGTGGTACTTGCCACAGCATGCAGAATGTCAAGATGAAACATTAATGTAATAATCAATTGTTAGAATAAGCGTGTAATTATGGATATTTCCTGATGGCATGCAGCCCATGGAGAAAAATAGCTACCAACAGTGCCTCCAGGGAAATAGTTGTCAGAGAGGGAGTGTTACAACAAAAATCAATACTTACTTGCCTTTGGTAATCAATGAATGAGGTGCAAATAGTGCGTGGAATTGGACATAACAGAAGCCCTTGCTTCCTGTGGGTCTGTGCATCTGATAAGGGCTGCAGTCTTGCTGCAGAAGCCCTTGCTTCCTGTGGCTCTGTGCATCTGATAAGGGCTGTGGTCTTGCTGCAGAAGACTGTGATGCCTTGGAGATTGGAGGACCACCATGCATGTGTGTGAGCATGCTTGGTTAACTAGGGTTATTGCTCATACAGATGTGTGGATGGATGTGTTGAAACTTAAGAGGAGATGATGTCAGCATAGGCAGCTGGATAGATTGAAAGAAAGGGCACGATAAGAACTGCTTGGCTGTAGCACATTCATGAACACCAGAGCTGCCAAGTGCTACGATTTAGACGTAGCATGCTACGATTTCAACATGCTTGCTACGATCGTCAGGGAAAAACTACGATTTTTCAAAGCCTCGAACTGAACTTTTGACCGTCACGTAGAACCTCCCCCACTCCCCCACCCCCACCCCCCCACTTAACGCCGGCGGTTCAGCGCTCAGCGTCGAACTGAACTTTTGACCGTCACGTAGACCCCCCCCCCCTCCCCCATTTCACGCCGGCGGTTCAGCACTCAGCGTCTTGACAGCCCCCCCCCCCCGCCCCCCACTTCACGCCGGCGGTTCAGTGCTTTGCGCCTGCGCAAACATCGCCATTTTCCTTCTTGTGCGCGTGTGCTACACCTATTTCTTAAATGATACTCCAAAAAGCTCTGGATGCTACTCTTTGGCATGATGGTGGCTTGGCAGCTCTGGAACACCGACAGATGGCATGCACCAAGTAGTGGAGACGTAATCATTTACCAGTTTGGTTATTGATTTTTGTATCTGTGAGAGGTGTGATTACATCTGTGATCTTGGCAGTCTGAAGACAAGCCTCCCAGATTTGAAAGAGCTACAGCAGGTTTTCAATCCAGTGGGAGCAATAGCTACTCTTCTGATTGGGATGGTTAGATCAAGCAGCTGGCAGCATGCTTGTCATTTTGTTCACTGTTAGTAGGCTTGTGTTGTCTACACCATGGGATTTGAGACTACCTGATACCACAATGATCCATTCCTGTCACCTGGATAGTGTTTTTGTTTTAGTGACTGCTGCAGTGCTTGCTGGTCTAGTGACAGTTTTCAGATTGTTCCATGGTGCCAGCATCCCTTTGGAGATACAATTGCAGTGTTAGCACTACCAGTGCTTTGGAGATACAATTGCAGTGTTAGCACTACCAGTGCTTTGGAGATACAGTTGCAGTGTTAGCACTACCAGTGCTTTGGAGATCTATACAATTGCAGTGTTAGCACTACCAGTGCTTTGGAGATACAATTGCAGTGTTAGCACTACCAGTGCTTTGGAGATCTATACAATTGCAGTGTTAGCACTACCAGTGCTTTGGAGATACAATTGCAGTGTTAGCACTACCAGTGCTTTGGAGATCTATACAATTGCAGTGTTAGCACTACCAGTGCTTTGGAGATCTATACAATTGCCGTGTTAGCACTACCAGTGCTTTGGGGATATAATTGCAGTGTTAGCACTACCAGTGCTTTGGAGATCTATACAATTGCAGTGTTAGCACTACCAGTGCTAACAATTGCAGTGTTAGCACTACCAGTGCTTTGGAGATACAATTGCAGTGTTAGCACTACCAGTGCTTTGGAGATGCAATTGCAGTGTTAGCACTACCAGTGCTTTGGAAATACAATTGCAGTGTTAGCACTACCAGTGCTTTGGAGATACAATTGCAGTGTTAGCACTACCAGTGCTTTGGAGATCTATACAATTGCAGTGTTAGCACTACCAGTGCTTTGGAGATACAATTGCAGTGTTAGCACTACCAGTGCTTTGGAGATCTATACAATTGCAGTGTTAGCACTACCAGTGCTTTGGAGATACAATTGCAGTGTTAGCACTACCAGTGCTTTGGAGATCTATACAATTGCAGTGTTAGCACTACCAGTGCTTTGGAGATACAATTGCAGTGTTAGCACTACCAGTGCTTTGGAGATACAATTGCAGGCATAGCACTACCAGTGCTTTGGAGATCTATACAATTGCAGTGTTAGCACTACCAGTGCTTTGGAGATACAAGTTGCAGTGTTAGCACTACCAGTGCTTTGGAGATCTATACAATTGCAGTGTTAGCACTACCAGTGCTTTGGAGATACAATTGCAGTGTTAGCACTACCAGTGCTTTGGAGATCTATACAATTGCAGTGTTAGCACTACCAGTGCTTTGGAGATACAATTGCAGTGTTAGCACTACCAGTGCTTTGGAGATACAATTGCAGTGTTAGCACTACCAGTGCTTTGGAGATACAATTGCAGTGTTAGCACTACCAGTGCTTTGGAGATACAATTGCAGTGTTAGCACTACCAGTGCTTTGGAGATCTATACAATTGCAGTGTTAGCACTACCAGTGCTTTGGAGATACAATTGCAGTGTTAGCACTACCAGTGCTTTGGAGATCTATACAATTGCAGTGTTAGCACTACCAGTGCTTTGGAGATCTATACAATTGCAGTGTTAGCACTACCAGTGCTTTGGAGATACAATTGCAGTGTTAGCACTACCAGTGCTTTGGAGATCTATACAATTGCAGTGTTAGCACTACCAGTGCTTTGGAGATACAATTGCAGTGTTAGCACTACCAGTGCTTTGGAGATCTATACAATTGCAGTGTTAGCACTACCAGTGCTTTGGAGATACAATTGCAGTGTTAGCACTACCAGTGCTTTGGAGATACAATTGCAGTGTTAGCACTACCAGTGCTTTGGAGATACAATTGCAGTGTTAGCACTACCAGTGCTTTGGAGATACAATTGCAGTGTTAGCACTACCAGTGCTTTGGAGATACAATTGCAGTGTTAGCACTACCAGTGCTTTGGAGATACAATTGCAGTGTTAGCACTACCAGTGCTTTGGAGATACAGTTGCAGTGTTAGCACTACCAGTGCTTTGGAGATACAATTGCAGTGTTAGCACTACCAATGCTAGAGTTACATTTCTGATCACTGTTGTGACTGCTTGCTTGAAATTCAGCACCTGCAGTGGTATTGATTTCATTGATCTGCCTTCCCCATGCTGACTACAGCAGATGTCTCCACTAGACACAGAGGTAGGGCGGGAGGGAGGGGGAGATGGAGGTTGGGTAGGCGGTGTGGCTGCACTGGAGTTATGGATTGCTTATCCACCTCCACCTGATGTTTGTTTGGAATGGTGTGACATTAACAGGCTGAAGGGGGGCTCAACTGTTACTCTGTTGGCTATTGATGCAGGGAAACAGTTGGCAACATTCTGGCTTTTCCTGAAAAGAAAAGACACACATGAGTCGCCTTCATACAGCTTTATGGAGAGGTGATGATCAGGGAAGGAAAAGATTAAATGTTGATGCAACAAACATTCCAGCAGCCAAGGAAACAAGAAGAGAAAGTGATAAAACCAACTTAGTGGAAGTGCAAACAGCTTCACGGCAACAGGGAGGTCTGAGTGCATCCTTTGTGCACACTGTCCAGAAAGACATAGACAGGATCTTTTCTGCTGTTGGTGTTTGTGTGTGCAGAGTTTCTCTGTAAATTTGTGATCTCTGGACATGAGCATCATTATCTCCACCTTTTTTGACTCACATGCGAAGCAAAAGTGAGTCTATGTACTGAGCCGTGTCGTCCGTCCGTCCGGGCGTCCGTCCGGGCGTCCGTCCGGGCGTCCGTAAAAAACTTAAACGTTGGATTTTTCTCGGAGACTATTAAGTCTATCAACACCAAATGTGGCATGATGGTGTATGATGACAAGGCCTCAAAAAACATACATAGTGACTTGACCTTGCTTCAAGGTCAAGGTCACAGGAGCCATTAATGTGGTCTCAAAAACAGTCATTTTTCACATTTTCCCAATTTTCTCCCACGTTATTGAGAATGGCGACCTCAGCTACAAGTGGTATATAGGTCAAAGCAAGCCCTATCTATTGATACCAGTTTGGTTGACCTTGCTTCAAGGTCAAGGTCACAGGAGCTCTTCAAAGTTGGATCGTATACATATTTTGAAGTGACCTTGACCCTGAACTATGGCAGATAACTGTTTCAAACTTAATAATTATGTGGGGGCACATGTTATACTTTCATCACGAGACACATTTGGTCACATATCAAGGTCAAGGTCACTTTGACCCTTATGAAATGTGACCAAAATGTGGTAGTGAACCACTAAAAGTGACTATATCTCATGGTAGAAAGTGCCAATAAGCACCATTGTGCTTCCTATGTCTTGAATTAACAGCTTTGTGTTGCATGACCTTGGATGACCTTGACCTTGGGTCAAGGTCACATGTATTTTGGTAGGAAAAATGTGTAAAGCATTTCTTTGTGTATGATGTCATTGGTAGGTTTAGTTGTTTGACCTTGACTTGAAGGTCACCTGAAGGTCAAGGTCATATAAAGGTCAAGGTCAAGCATGTGAGTCGTATGGGCTTTGCCCTTCTTGTCATTTATAACTATAAGGGACATTCTTAGAAAAGATAAATTTGGAAGAATCACCTGAGCATAGACTGGATTGTTTACTTTTCTCTGTTTTGGAGTGGTGGCCATATTTTAGTGTAAAAATCATCAACTTCCACGAAAGATTAACCTGGCACCATATCCTAGGCTCTGCATTAGAAACAAGAAAGTAATGTATATATTTGTCTATTTTTCATGCCATGCCTCACTGTGCTTGATATATATCTCATCAAGTTACTGTTGCGCAGTCTGATAGAGCATCCTTTTGCCTTTCTACAGGCCCATGGGGTGGGACAATGAGAAGAAGATCAGCATTCTGTACGACACCATGACCAGCATGAAGCCAGATGACCCTTTCGAAGACGTCGCTGTCAAGCCCGTCACAAGAAAGGTGGGTTTGATGGAGGCCCAGAAAATCCCATGTCTTGGCTGCTGTGACATCCTCTGCTAGGAAACTGCTTTCAATATCATTCATTTGCTGGAGAAAACTAAGACCAGAAGCTTGCTTTTGGCTGCTGTGATGGTTCTGCTAGAAACACTTCCTACATCATTTATTTGCTGGAGAAAACTAAGACCAGAAGCTTGCTTTTGTTGGCTGCTGTGATGGCTTCTGCTTGAAAAAAACTTCATACGTCAATCATTTGAATTTTGTGGTAAACGTGATCAGTTAGTGTGCCTGTGGTGTTGATGTTGGCGAGGCCGAGTTAGTCTAATTTTCTGTGACCGTGTGGAAATGATGGGACATTTGTAGGGCCTGCCTACACTGATGGAGTTGAATTTCTTCCAGGTAAAATAATGTGGATCATTTTCATTGTTGAGTTGTCAAACAGATTGAAATTTTACAAGTTTTTTCTTGTCTTTGTATCTTTGCTTGAATCAATGTAGGGCAGACTGATGCTTTTATGGTGTGTGGCTTTAGATTGTCAGACTGTTGATAGGACCCTTTTTTTCCCTCTTTGTTTTCTTCTTTGCATGGGCATTTTGAAAATGGTTCCCTTCCCCCCCCCCCCCCACACACCCCACACACACACCGTTGTATTCATTATCTGTTCCATTTGGTTGTCTTATTTTTACCAAGTTAAAAAAAAATTGTATAATGAGAAAAATGATACTGAGTTGGATGTTGAAAATGTGTGGATGTGTATTGTTCATGCATTATTCAGACTGGAAAAGAAATGGTTAAGTTTTTGTTAGTGGAAGGAGGGAGGGAGTGAGAGTGAGTGTGAGTCCATACTGAATGAATGAGTGTTGGCTATACTACACGTAGTGACGAGGAGGTTAAAAACTGGGGTACCCGACGACGGCACATGTTAGGCAATATTGTAGTACAATTAACCCTTGTCTGCAGCCATGAGCCAGCATCAGGTTAGAATCCTCTCTAGGGAATGGATTTGGTGCAGGTACCTGACTGTGTTGTCCTTAAATGTATGTCACTGCTTTGTGTTGTGAGGATACCAAGTGAAGGAGTTGATCAAGCGGCCCCCCCCCAGTGATCCGGGGGGTACTGTTCGCTCAAGCAGTTAGAGGGACGCAGGACAATGGCGTGAGGAGTGCTAACGTAAACAACCTCACATTTTACCTTTTTCACTAAATGTGCAAGCCTGTTCTTGGATTCTCCCAGTGTCTCGTGAGTGTAGGTGACCTTAGGGGTTGGACTGACTGTTAAGTTAAGCTGAAGCTGTATTGCATGACAAGCATGCAGCCACTGCAAGTCTGACGGTGCCATGTCTGTCTCCACAGCCTGGGGTGGCCGCGTTGAATCTACGGAGGTGTCCCTGCTTGAGTTGCCTGAGCAGGTCTTCCTTCTGAGCTGCAGCAGTTCCCAACTTGCCAAGCAAACCCGCTTCGTCTGGACAGGCCCCAGCGGTAAAGTACTACTGTAGTATCGTTATTGTACACGTGTGTGGTGGTGTGTGTCTGTAGGTTGTGTGTGTGCTGAGTGTTGTGTTGTGTTTGTGTTTTGTTTTGTTTTTGTGTTTGGTTGTCGTGTGAACATGTTGTGTGTGTGTGTGGCGTGTGTGATGTTTTGGTGTTTGTGTGTGTTGTGTGGTGTCTGTATATGTGTGAGTGTGTTTGTGTGTGCTTGTGTGTGTGTGTTTGTGTGTGCATACGTGCGTGTGTGTGTGTGCGTCTGTGTGTGTGTTTATGTGTCTTTGTGTGTGTGTGTGTGTGTGTCTGTTTGTGTGTTGTGTGTGTGTGTGTGTGTGTGTGTGTGTGTTTGTGTGGGTGCATATGTCTGTGCGTGTCTGTGTGTGTGTGTGTGTGTGTGTGTGTGTGATGTGTGTGTATTTGTGTGTGTGCATATGTGACCCTCCATCACAAAATGAGTCTCTCGTGGCGCTTGGAAGATTTTGAGATATGCATATTTTTATGAAATCAAGGGAACAAGCTTTCCAACGGTGCAAAAATGATCGAGATCTGACTATTTTTCGCGAAGTTACATCATTTTAAAGATAGTTTGCCTAATAAGCTCACGTTTGAGAAAAACGCATTTGAAAGTTTTTTAAGGAAATTTGATCAGTTTCCTTAGCAACCGTAATCTCAGACTTATGAAATTTGGCACAGTGATTAGGTTATATATGGGCAAGGGTGTTATAAAATTTGATTGCATTATCTTGACTTACTTTTACTTATTTGGTGTTTTTAATGGGATGACGTATAGCATAATAATGGGCAGCTAATGACTTTTTAGTCAAAATATTTTTTTTCATTTCTGACAAGTCAATAATTACATTTTTGACAGATACTAACTTGCAGTATACAAGGTCATTCGGGAAAGTAGGCCAGCCTCTACCCCTGCAAATGATTTGGTGGCTCAGTGGCGACTGTATTGTATGGAGGCGAAATTCGATGCGTGGTCTTACGATCGTTCGATGCGGGAAATTGAACACCAAGCAAACAAAGTGAACATATCCGTGTGTCTAGAGGTCGATTTCATCCAAAAGACTTTCACACACAATAAAGTATAGTCTCTAGATTCTAAAACAGTCAAAAGCTAAAAAACGACCATTTTGACCCCATCATACTTTACTTGGCTATTACACAAAACTATGTGAGTGCGCAAGCGACTCATTTAGTCGTGGAGGGTCACATATGTGTGCGTGTGTGTGTGTGTGTCTCTGTGTGTGTGTGTCTCTGTGTGTGTGCGTGCGTGGTGTGTATTTGTGGTGTGTGTGTGTCTGTGTGTGTGTGTCCTGTTGTGGTCCCTTTGTGTGTGTGTGTCCCTCTGTGTGTGCGTTTGCGTGGTGTTGTTTTTTTTTTGGGGGGGGGTGTTTGTGTGTGTGTGCATGCATGGGTGCATACACCTCTGGTCTCCAGGTGTATCAGATTTGTCGGCCTCTTTCTCCCTCGTACTGCAAATCTATATGGATGATTCAGGAGACGACTCCAGCCAGGCCTCCCAAGCAGAGCCCTCGCACTCCCGAGAGAGGACAGGCTACTCCTGCCACTCCTGTCCGTGGCAAGGTGAGACGCCAGAGTCGGCTGTGCCCTCTCATGAGATTGTGACAGTGCATGTCTGTGCTGCTTTTGTCCTCGGGTTCACCTGGAAGGTGTGGGCAACTAGGTGGTTGCAGTAACAAAAGCCTTTACACATTTTTGTGTCGAGTTGAGTGCTCAGTCATGAAATGACTTCATGAAAGAGAACTCTATGTGTGATTCTCAACTGTTCACATGGCTGTAGAAAGATTTGGCAAAGAACAAGTTAGAAAATGAAGAAGCTTTCCACCCACTGTAGGTTGTTTAAGCTCAGGTGGTGCAAGAGTACCGCCAACATTGCCATTGTGGCGAGACAATGTTTTTCATGCCTTCTGGTTATTAGTATTACTAGAAATGTTTAGCATGCGTCTGCTGAGCCGTAGCTTTAGTGGTTTTTTCCATTGCCCTGAGCCGGTGTCAGTACAGAATTGACCCCTGTGTAGGTGAAGGACTTGAAAGTGTTACGAGTGTAGTGGACTCCACTGGCGTTTTAACGCTGACCAACCTGTGACTTTCAATTTGTGAATTGACCAGTCAGAGTGGAGTGGGATGGACAGTGGTGATTGGACTGGCTGAACTTGGTGACGTCAGTGAAGGCATTTAAACGAGTGTCGCCGGATGCTCGTGGCGTCATAACATTTATTTTCAGCAAAAGCAGTGTCCGTGAAGATGCTGGCGCCCTGCTTGTTAGGTTTATACTTGGCGGTGGCCATATAGAAGTCGGAATGAAATTAGTGAGAAACCTCAGCCTGCCCGGAACCGGCTGGAGGCGAACCCCTCTGCCAGGGGGTGGTGGAATGGTGAACAGCCAGCTTGCCTGCCAGCCTACTTGCTTGCTTTGCTAAAGTGTGGTGGCCTGTCTTGTTGGAAAGCGGACCGACTCTTTTCCGAAGAAGAAGAAGAAGAAGAAGGAGCCAGTTCCCTCGACACGACCCAGAAGAAGAAGAAATGCCAGAGAGAGAGAGAGAGAGAGAACGAAGGAATGCCAAGTTCAACTGTTTTTCATCGACTGTGGTGATTTTCCTCCCGGGTCACCGGCTGCAATGTCGGTGCACTCAGACCCCCTTCCCCCAATTTCAACCCCAGTGCTGGCGCGATAGGCGCGGGGTATAAGTCCGTGCTTCTCCAACTTCACGATTTCATCGAAAGGGTCAGCTAAGTACACTTAATTAATTACCTCGGCTCGGGCAGACATCTTTCTTTTCATTGTTTGTTTTTTCCATGTCTCGCTGCAAGTTTGTTGAAATGAATTGATTGCTTCTACTTGCATTCTATGCATTTTTGTAGCGCTTGTCGCTCATTCACCTTTCACGGGTAAATGCATCCTGAAAATTAAACTACTTCCTTTGAATTGATATTGGTTTTGCCATTGCTTCATTGTCAGACATTTACCATCTAGCGTTTGAATGGAGGAGTGAAGGTGCGTGCTTCGGTTCTTCCCCTAGACATTTAAACAAGCCATTTGATTAAAGAACGAGTACGTCACAGCCATGTTAAAGCAAACTATGATATTGTTCATTCTTGCTCTGCCAATCACGGCATACAGTGCAAATGATGTCGGGGGAAAGGTCGTGAAATGTGCTTACCAGCAATTACCAAAAAATTCAGCTTTCAAATTTTCCAAGAACTATAACTTGGATTTGTTATCTGTTCAATTGTGAGTACTTTTGTTGTCGGTTTGCTGTGTTTTGTTGTGAGTACTTTTGGTGTGGGTTTGCTGTGTTTTGTTGGATAGTTAGAAGTGTTGTGTTGGATAGTTAGAAGTGTTGTGTTGGATAGTTAGAAGTGTTGTGTTGGATAGTTAGAAGTGTTGTGTTGGATAGTTAGAAGTGTTTTGTTGGATAGTTAGAAGTGTTGTGTTGGATAGTTAGAAGTGTTTTGTTGGATAGTTAGAAGTGTTTTGTTGGATAGTTAGAAGTGTTTTGTTGGATAGTTAGAAGCTTTGTTGGATAGTTAGAAGTGTTGTGTTGGATAGTTAGAAGTGCTGTGTTGAATAGTTAGAAGCTTTGTTGGATAGTTAGAAGTGTTGTGTTGGATAGTTAGAAGTGCTGTGTTGAATAGTTAGAAGTGTTGTGTTGGATAGTTAGAAGTGTTGTGTTGGATAGTTAGAAGTGCTTTGTTGGATAATTAGAAGTGTTTTGTTGGATAGTTAGAAGTGTTGTGTTGGATAGTTAGAAGTGTTGTGTTGGATAGTTAGAAGTGTTTTGTTGGATAGTTAGAAGTGTTTTGTTGGATAGTTAGAAGTCTTGTGTTGGATAGTTAGAAGTGTTGTGTTGAATAGTTAGAAGTGGTTTGTTGGATAGTTAGAAGTGCTTTGTTGGATAGTTAGAAGTGTTGTGTTGGATAGTTAGAAGTGTTGTGTTGGATAGTTAGAAGTGCTTTGTTGGATAGTTAGAAGTGTTGTGTTGGATAGTTAGAAGTGTTGTGTTGGATAGTTAGAAGGGCATGTGCAAAAGAAAAGGGTAGAAGTCTTGTCATTTAAATTAATAAAAAATGTATGAAATTTTTTTTAAGTAGTGCTGACTGACCGAACAGTCCGAGTGATGGTGCCAGGGTAAACAGGTGAAAGCAGAGCTACAGTGTCTGTGTTGTGACAGCAGAGCTACAGTGTCTGTGTTGTGACAGCAGAGCTACAGTGTCTGTGTTGTGACAGCAGAGCTACAGTGTCTGTGTTGTTCCCCACAGGACGGAAAGCCTGCGCCCGCTGGCACCAGTGAGGGCATGCTGGCCAACTTCTTCAACAGCCTGCTGAACAAAAAGACCGGGTCTCCTGCTGCCCCTGGTAAGGCTGCAGTGTCAGTGTGTGTGTGTGTGTGTGTGTGTGTGCATGCGTATGTGCATTCATGCGTGCGTGCATGCACGCTTGTGTGTGTGTGTGTGCACGTGTGTGTGTGCACATGCATACAAGTATGTGTATGTCAGACAGATGGATGGACAGACAGACAGACAGACACACAGACAGACACACACACAGACACACAGACAGACAGACAAAAACACAGACACACACACAGACACACACACAAAGAAACTGCAAGCTTTACTCTGCATATATTTCGGTGCAACTTGGTGAGCATGCACATATTTGCATTTTTTCTTCTTCTTATGAAATTGTGAATCCCATCTTCCACAGTAGGACTTTACTATAGCTATGATTTTTTTCCTCTTTTTTTCTTCTTTTTTTGGTTGGTTTTATTACTCTTCTCACACTTTTCTTCTCACTCCTCTGTACCCTCTATCTCTTGCTCTTACTGCTTTTTGTTTCATCGTTTTCAACCTGTGTCAGTGGCAGTTGCTGCAATCGGCGTTGGCTTGGAGGCCATTGGTGGGATGTAGTTACATGGACACAGCTTTTGAAATTCAAACCTGGGTTTTTGCTCAAAGCTTTTGGCCCTGGAATCTGAGAGATTTTGTCAAACTAGATGTGATGACCTGTGTACATGGGTGCCTCTCCTGTTTAGTTTGATTTGTCATAGGGAAAACAGGGCACTGGAATCAAAAAGCTCAAATGTGTGCTCTCTAGTAAGTAAGGTACAGAAGCCTATGCCTGCTTGATAACAGTTTGTAACAGTGTGTGCCCACAGAGGATCGAATATCTGTTTGATGGTCAGACCTGAAAGTGGTCATGCATTCTGTATTCAATGGGCAGACATTCAAATCTCAGCATTTGTTCGATGAAACTGTGTAGCACAGGAAGTGAGAAATTGTGGTCATGGACATAATGGTCAGTCCACTTACCAGCCCCACTCTGCTGGACAACATGACGGCAGGGGCCTATGTTTCTAAATTGATGCTTTCTCTGAGCCTGGTCATCATATGAGTCTGAAATTGGCCTGCTGATTTTCTGTCTGAGTTGGAAGTTTAACAATTTGTGATGATCACAGTTTCACACAAACTGCTCCATGAGCATGTCTATCACTCTTTTATTCCGTTATCTCTCACTCTACTAGGCTAAAGATTAAAGTAATTTGAGACCCAGGTGAGGGTGTTAAATTGCTGTATAAAAGCACACCACTACCTTTATGTGATGATTGGTCAAAATGGAATGTAACTGTTGTGGTAAGGTATTGTGGCCTCTATTAAAAATTGGAACAAAGTGAAACATTGGTGGTGGAGGCAGGAATTCTAATCTTATGCTGGTTGAAATATCTTGGGAATTGTCTGAGCCATTTGCCTTGAAGTTCTTCTATCTCTGACCATTGTTGCCACCCCTTATGTCGTCGGTTGTATTTCTTCTTTCCTCCTTTTTAGCTGTCTTTTTTGTTCCTCATCTGCTGTGATAGTCCTTCAACCCCCACTTGTGACTTTAGTACCTGTAGAAATTCTGCCCATCATCCTGTGTATGTTTTGAGCACTGAAGCATGTATCTTGTGTATGATAAAGTTTGTGTGGATGCACCTAGTGTTAGGATGTTGCTGAAGCCTTTTTGGTTTTGCATTAAGATTTAGAAGTTTTTTGTGTTGCTTGTTACGTGCGGCTTGTGCTTTTGCATAATCTGGAATGCTTTTGTGAAACACCCATTGAGACAGAAACAGAGAACCCGACCTATGCTTAGGATAAATTGACCATATGTTTGTCTGTTGTACTGAGCTGTGCTGTTTTTCTTGGATAGCTAGAAAGTTAAAACCTCCAGGCAAGTATCTTTGTAACTGTTGCCAAAATTCCGCAAAGTTTCGTTTCTTGTGCCTATGTAGTTTTAAAAATGATTTTAATTACTTTTGAAACATATTTATCAGTTTTTCCTATAGTTTGATTTATTTTTTGAGTCAATTTGTTGTGAACATTAAATTGACAGCTTTGCAGCCTTCTGTTCTGTTTCCTTTAGTTTGTGTGTTCTTTTGAATGAAACAGAGTTGTTCTTTGGAGTGAAGCTAAGTTGGTCTGTGGTGCTGAGATTTGGGTAAATTTGTGTGTGTGTGTGTGTGTGTGTGTGTGTGTGTGTGTGTGTGTGTGTGTGTGTGTGTGTGAGTATGTGTGTGTGTGTGTGTGTGTGTGAGTATGTGTGTGTGTTTGTGTGTGTGTGTGTGTGTGTGTGTGTGTGTGTGTGTGTGTGTGTGTGTGTGTGTGTGTGTGTGTGTGTGTGTGTGTGTGTGTGTGTGTGTGTGTGTGTGTGTGTGTGTGTGTGTGTGTGTGTGTGTGTGTGTGTGTGTGTGTGTGTGTGTGTGTGTGTGTGTGTGTGTGTGTGTGTGTGTGTGTGTGTGTGTGAAACTACCATTGATTGAGTGCAAGTCCCCAACAAGTGTTCTACGTTTCCTTTCAGAATGATTTCTGTATTTTTGGTATGTTGTCTTCCTTGCCAGCATGGAATGCTAATGTGATGAGACGGTGTAACGAAACAGATCTCCTTGTTGTGCTTCCCTGACTAACAAAGGTGGAATGTGACCTTTGACTGCCTTGTTGCATTAACATTTCCAAGTTGGATGGCCAGTCCTGTAATGTTGTTACTTGCATACATGTTTCCCAAAATTCCACAAAAGCCAAGTATTCATGTTACTGTTTTAAAATGATTTGTACTGTTATTATTTCCCTGTTATGCGTAAACCGGTCCATGTTTAAAAATGGGAAGTAATGAAAGTTGTAAACGTGGCTTTTATATATTTATTTAACTATGGAAGACAGATATTTGAAGATTTCTTATCGCCTTGCATACTACACCTTTTTCTTGACTCATTCTGTGCCTTTCCATCCATATTTCGTCAAATCTCATTCTCCTGGAGACTTCTTGAAGGAGGCTGTCGTCCTGATTGAAAATCTGATGCACTAATGGCATTGTGAGAGAAGGGAAGACAACTCTAGCTTTTGACGGCTCTGGACTAACAGTTACCTCCCTTGCCTTGTTGGAGAGGAGCGAGCCCAAGGATGTGTGTTGTGCTGTGTGGAAGAGGGAGGCATGAGGTTCTGTTGCTACATTCTGCATTGTGTCTCTGCACTGTGTGGCATTGCATCATCTGCTTTGTCTTCGTCCTCGGCAGAACTTGTTTTTCTGATCATTCCCCTCCCCCCCTCCCCCCTAACATGCCCTCTCTCCCTCCCACCCATTGATCTGTCTCCCTCCCTCCCATTGGTCCGTCTCCCTCCCACCCATTGATCCGTCTCCCTCCCTCCCATTGGTCCGTCTCCCTCCCACCCATTGATCCGTTGGTCCGTCTCCCTCCCTCCCATTGATCCGTCTCCCTCCCTCCCAGCGGTCCGTCTCCCTCCCTCCCAGCGGTCCGTCTCCCTCCCACCCATTGGTCCGTCTCTCTTTCACCCATTGATCCGTCTCCCTCCCTCCCAACGGTCCGTCTCCCTCTCACCCATTGATCTGTCTCACTCCCTCTCATTGATCCATCTCCCTCCCAGCGATCTGTCTCTGTCTGTGGTTTTTCTGTCAGAAATGTGCATATTGGCTGTTATGGAGAGGGCAGTTTTGTGATTTGATTTGTTACTCGTTTTACATCTGGCTACTATTAGTGATGGCACAAAATGGTGTTTTTTTTGGTTTTTTTAATATTATAAAGAAGATGAATATGAAACACACACGCACACACAGAGCAATGAAGCCCCTGCTGATTTACTTTTTAAAAGGGCGCAAATATTTTACACATGTAGGTTGTCGGTTTAGCCAATTAGTAAATTAACTGACATCCTGACTGCTGTTTTTTACCTTTTGTAGATCTCTTAACCTTAGAGATACTTACTTATTTTGGGGTTGATACAGTCTCCTTGCAATTTTTGGTGGGTTTTGAGGGACTAGATTACAATGCTTTCTTTATGTAATACATTTTCACTTTTCTTTCACTGAGTCACTTATATAATATGTCAGCAGTGTCACCAAGGACTAATCACATATTCCAAGTTTGCAAAATTGTGATTTTGTCACTTTTTTACAGGACATTGGATATCCTATGTTTTAATGTGTTTACCACCCACAGTGGAAAAATGACGTATATGTATTTAATGTCAAACCGCTGTGAAGGTCAGATATGAGTTTGTTTATGGTGTTAGTAGGGAATCAAGTCTTCACCTCCATGTAGTATGTGCATCCTCTTCCATTGGGGTCCTCTAAAACAAAACCAATCAAGCAGTCATTTTGGAACATTTGCTGACCTTTTATATCGATGTGAATTGCAGTGCTGGTTTGAGAGAAGTTAGAGGTTCAGTAATGCTCTGGATGGGTTTGAAAAATTTGCCATCACCAGTTGAAAGTCCGTGTTTCCTCTTTTTTTGTCTTGTTTTGTTTTGTTTCTTTCATATTTGTGGAAGGCTGCATCAGTATGAGTTTTTGTGGAAGACAGCCTATGAAGACTTGCATATGTGGATACTTTTGCCTGCAACATGGCATTGGGCCTACCTTGATACACTTCTCATTGTACTGGCAGTTGATGAATTCAGATTAATCATGTTTTCAGTTATGTTTGCATGGATTTTGTGATGTTTTATTGATGAATTCTTTTAAGTAACACTTTTGCTTTTCACAAGTTGAAGTATATTCGGTAACGTAAGTTTGGGTATGTGCATCCGTACCAGCGTCAGTTTTAAGCATGTAGTAGATCATCATCAATGCCACTTGCAGACTTCATCGCTATACTGCTATACATCGCTGTCATTTCCCCCCCCCCCCCCCCCCCCCCCCTGCTTCTCACAAGTGAAAATGTTTTATGACCCATGTCGGGGAATGCTCTCTGATTCTTGGCCCGCTGTTTCCATTGTAACATCTGGGCATTTTTCAGGGGACAAGGCGGCGGTGACGCGTGATGCGGCTGCTGAGCTGGAGCGGATGACACGGGGAAAGAAGGCGGCAGGGGAACCAGCTGCCGCCACGCCTCCCAACTCCACCCCGAATTCCAATGACGCCAATGCCTCGGGGTCGTGATCCTTCAACTTCCCTCTTCCCCACCCCTCAACAGGCCAGCTGGACCAATCCCTACTCCAGACAGCCGTGCCGTAGGCGATGAGTTCTCCTCTCTGACTGACAGACCAGCCCGGCTCTTCCTTTATGTTGTCTCTTGTGCAGTCTGTGCCCATCTGGCCTGTCATCGTCGTCGTTGTCATCATCTTGTCGTCAGCGCTCCAGTCCTACCGCCGCCACTACCATGTAGCTTTCATCGCCACCAGGGGCTGAGCAGCTGGACATTTCATTCACCCAGCCCTGGCTGCAGGGGTAATACCAGTCAGAGACTGGCTCCTGTGAGGTTGGTGCCAGGGAGAGAGATGGGCTTCCTCGAAGACTACACAGTGGCACTGACCAGGCTTGGAATAAGGGGAAGACAAGTTAAAGTGCTGCTGCCTTCAAGATAACAGGCCCCACAAGATTTATGTTCCTGCTAGTTTCGTGGTTTTCTGGTTTCCAACTCTTCCTAAAGAAGGCACCATACAAACAACCATCGCTCACCTGCTCCTTCAAGATGGAATCTTGCAGAAGTCTGTCAACGTGGGACGCCTGCCTGATTTTGCAGACGCAAGATTCTGGATGTCGGAGGAGTGGTTTCGGCTTTCCTGTTCCTCTGCTTCTTCCCCCCGAGACTCTGAAAAATTTCTCGCTTAGAATGTGACAGAGCAAGCCACCTAGTTGCAACTATCACACTGAAGCTATGGTGTGACTGAGATTTGTTTTCCTTTTCTGTGATGCAGGCTCTTGCAACCTAGAGCTTTGACAGCCTCAAGTAGATTGCCACTGTGTTTTCTTTTTCGTTGTTTTCCCCCCTTTCCCCTGCATCCACCTCCCTGCTGCGAGGTGAAGCGAACAAGGAACATGGAGCTTGAGGAAAGAGTTCATTGGCCTGGAAACATTGTATCCATAGTGTGGCTTCATCTCCGCAGAAGCAGTCCTGCTCATTGGGGGTTGTCCATCCCCTCCTCTCAGTTTAATTTATTATGTTCCTGTGTAAAGGTACTCGTGTTGATCATACCAGTGGTCTTTGCACACATAGGCCCTTACTTATCACTGTACATAGCGAACACCACTTGGTGCAAGATGATGTCGAAACTGCCAGTGTTGCCCGTCTACCAAAACCTGGGTTCCAGTGGCGTGGTAGTCACCGATCATGAGTCTCCGATTACGTTCAACTGCTGTCCCGTGATTGACGCCTCTCCAGTCTGCAAGACGATATTTTGCAACAATTTGCTGCCACGCAGTAGCAGTCTTAGCAGACGGTCTTTCTCCTCCTGCCTGCACAGTGCTTGCTTGTTGTTTGTTTACTTTTGTTGTATAGACTGGTTGATGAAATTTGAGGCACTGCCTTTGTAGATACTTGCTGGAGATTTCAAAAAAGAATTTTTTCCCCCCTTCCTTTTTCTCTTGTCATCATGTTGTTCCCCTTTATGAACATAATTGGAATGTCATTGGAGTAAGATGTACTTGTGGATGATTGGCATTTTGGAAGTCTAAAGTTGTTTTTTTCTTTTCTTCTTTTTCTTTATTCAATGAGATTGACATTATGAATGAAAGACTGGTCCAGAAGAGAAAACTAAGGGGAAAAAAACCTGAATCATGATGAGAAAGTTTATTTGACCTGTGGAGTGGAGTCACTGTACAATTGTGTAGTTGCTATTAGCCCCAGGTCAGGTGCCATGGGATCTTGTCTTGTAGGGTCTCCTTGTGCCAAGCTCTGCAAGCTGCATGCTGCTGCAATCTTCCCACTCTTGAGTGAGTCGCCCCTATAGAGTGTGTGACCTGTGGCTGGCCACCATTAACCCCTATAGAGTGCGTGACCTGTGGCTCGCCACCATTCACCCCTATGGAGTGCGTGACCTGTGGCTCGCCACCATTCACCTCTATAGAGTGCGTGACCTGTGGCTTGCCACCATTAACCCCTATAGAGTGCGTGACCTGTGGCTTGCCACCATTAACCCCTATAGAGTGCGTGACCTGTGGCTCGCCACCATTAACCCCTATAGAGTGCGTGACCTGTGGCTCGCCACCATTCACCCCTATGGAGTGCGTGACCTGTGGCTCGCCACCATTCACCTCTATAGAGTGCGTGACCTGTGGCTTGCCACCATTAACCCCTATAGAGTGCGTGACCTGTGGCTCGCCACCATTAACCCCTATAGAGTGCGTGACCTGTGGCTCGCCACCATTAACCCCTATAGAGTGCGTGACCTGTGGCTCGCCACCATTCACCCCTATAGAGTGCGTGACCTGTGGCTTGCCACCATTAACCCCTATAGAGTGCGTGACCTGTGGCTCGCCACCATTAACCCCTATAGAGTGCGTGACCTGTGGCTCGCCACCATTAACCCCTATAGAGTGCGTGACCTGTGGCTCGCCACCATTCACCCCTATAGAGTGCGTGACCTGTGGCTCGCCACCATTCACCCCTATAGAGTGCGTGACCTGTGGCTTGCCACCATTAACCCCTATAGAGTGCGTGACCTGTGGCTGGCCACCATTCACCCCTATAGAGTGCGTGACCTGTGGCTCGCCACCATTAACCCCTATAGAGTGCGTGACCTGTGGCTTGCCACCATTAACCCCTATAGAGTGCGTGACCTGTGGCTGGCCACCATTCACCCCTATAGAGTGCATGACCTGTGGCTCGCCACCATTCACCCCTATAGAGTGAGTGACCTGTGGCTCGTCACCATTCACCTCTATAGAGTGCGTGACCTGTGGCTCGCCACCATTCACCCCTATAGAGTGCGTGACCTGTGGCTCGCCACCATTCACCCCTATAGAGTGCGTGACCTGTGCCTGGTCACCATTCACCTCTATAGAGTGCGTGACCTGTGCCTGGTCACCATTCACCTCTATAGAGTGCGTGACCTGTGGCTGGCCACCATTCACCCCTATAGAGTGCGTGACCTGTGGCTCGCTACCATTCACCTCTATAGAGTGAGTGACCTGTGGCTCGCCACCATTAACCCCTATAGAGTGCGTGACCTGTGGCTCGCCACCATTAACCTCTATAGAGTGCGTGACCTGTGGCTGGCCACCATTTCCCCAGCCCTGTTTGCAACACCATCCCATGGAGAATGCCTAGCGCCTTGTAGAGGCATTTGGGAATTTTTGCAACTTGAAATAGTCGTGGAGGGAGACCTCAACAACTACAAAATTACAAGAAGTGCTTACAGTCTTTCCAGTGCTTTTGCTCGTTGCTGTGACGATGTTGGAATGGAAGTGATAGCTGGCTTGCGGTGATTTTTTGGTTGGTTGCAGGAGGCAGTTTGTCTCGGTGAATAGTTTTCCACATGGGGTACACCTGGGTTGCTCCACGCACAGAGGTGTGAATGGGAAACGGGGAAAGGAAACATGATAACCTGTGGGGTTCTCTCTCCCCCCCCCCCCTTTTTTTAGGCATTTTCTTTTAACAGAAGAAAAACATGGTACTTTGACATCAACACTGCCCCCTTGATCGACAAAGTTGTCCAGCAATTTGTGCTACAGGTGCAGAGATTCCTGCTTACTTGTTGCATTTCCAGTTGACAGGCAGAAGCGAAATGTCAAGAGTGATGTACATGTAGTTGTGTGTTACAGGGTTTTCAAGGCAAGTCAGATCACATGGATGGCCAATAGTTGTGGTGTTACAGCATTGCTTTGTTTCGTGTTGGCTTACAGTGTGTCTGCATGGTTGCACTCTGCCCTTCCCTCGGCTTGCCTTGCTGCTCCGTCTGCTTCTTCCTGCATGTTCTCATTCCTCCTTCCCCTTCAACCTCTCCTCCTTCTATCACTCTATCCTCCCACCCATCTTATGTAGTCTTAAAATTTTCTCTCCATTTGTCTTTGCTTCTTCCTTATGGTTGCCAACTCCCTCCCCCCATTCCCATTGATGCATGAATATAGTCTAATGATTACTCTGAAAGTGCTTGAGAGGAAATGAAAACGAGATGTTGAAATAATGGCTCTGTTTGACAAGGCAGTTTGTTTCTGTCTGCCAAATGCAGCGTTATAGAATACATCA
This sequence comes from Theodoxus fluviatilis, assembly GCA_034096865.1. Classification (NCBI taxonomy): domain Eukaryota; kingdom Metazoa; phylum Mollusca; class Gastropoda; order Cycloneritida; family Neritidae; genus Theodoxus; species Theodoxus fluviatilis. The sequence continues at coordinate 5,318 of JAWQFJ010002504.1, read as the reverse complement.
TCTGAGGAATTTTGCCCTTTATTTACGGTTTCTTTGTGTAATGCTCTTACTGGGTTAGGAAAAGAAACGACACCTTTAATTGGGGTAATAGGTTGAATACTTTACACTGGTTGGGGACAGTACCAGTAAGGCTCACAGTGTTATACTTGCTAGCAATGAAATTATGATTTTGAATTTTTACAGCCTCTTCAATATCTCTGCAGACTCACCCACTGATACTAGGGTCAGTCACTGAGGGAGGGATAAACATATGATTTAAATTCACAATTAAGGTGATTATTTAAGGTTTTTTCTAAAGTGTGATTTGTATTGCCTAAGGCCTTTGTCTTTCCTTGTTTAATGCACCGGATTTGTTTGGTGGATAGGAAGATTCTTGCTCGCAATTTAGATGTGGGACAACTGAAAAGTCCATGGGAATGGTAGCTGTTCTTCTGCAGACTTCATGTCTCACAGCACCTGTTTCAGAAAATGTGGGTTCTTTCTTCAGGGCACAAGGACAGTCTAGCAGTACTTTTCCTCAGAATATGAAGGGTTTTATCCCTGTAGGTCTAGAAGTGTGTCGCCAAGGCATAGCTTTAAGAGATGACAAGTTGAGTGATATTCACAGGATGCCTTAATCTGAAGTGATGTGTGGAGGACTTGGCATTGGCCAGAGACGTGGAAAGGTCATGCTTGCTCCATGTACCCTGCTGTAAGGAATGATACAGTACATAGAATTCTCCGACTCTCAGCAATTCCCCCCCCCCATCTCATGTGTGGGCTCATAGGAAGTAATGGTTTGACATGGATATTCCTCTCCAGTATAAGGAACGATGCACTGCACCACTGTGATGTCAGCCCCACAGAATAGGAGGCAGTCACTGCCGAGACGTTTTTTCAGCACAGAGTTTCTCTGTGGGCCGCCTCAGGCTGGAAGTGAGCTACAGGAATGTCTAGGTGCTCCCTGGCCTCCATGGCCGGTTTCGGCTCTCAGGTTGGCCTTGGTCCACTTTGCTAACGACGGTGGCTGCCTGCTCATCTGGAGATTGTTCCTGCTGGCTTTCATTGCAGGAAATACAGTGGCACTCTCTTGTTGCAAGAACAAACAAGTTGCACTGGAATTAAGAGTGGAAATACTGTGTGAAAATAGATAGCTTCAGCTGGCTGTTGAGATCAGTTCTCTCCTGAGCTCCTTAATGAGCTTTTTTTTTGTTGCCATAGGTGTCTGTGAATCATCAAACTTTTCTTTTGGTCAGTTTTTTTAAGGGTCTGAACTCCAAAGAAATTAAGTGTTCCTTGACCAATGACAGTGCTTGATTCCCAGTTCATACTGAGTGATAGTGCATGTGAATTCACGGTGTGCAGGGCTTTCTCTTCTCCCCCTCTCCCCCCCTCCCCCCCCCCCCCCCCCCCCCCCCCCCCCCCCCTCCCCAAGGATGAAATGGCAATGCTTAGAGTATTGGTTTTTTTTGTTTTGAAACCAAATTTACAGAGTTGTTTTCAAGTTCCAGTGGAAAAGTATAATTATGTTGTGGATTTCTTGTGATGCAATCAGTTCTGCTTGAAAGTTTGGCTGTGTTTGTTGTTCATATATTTTGGCTTCCCTACTACTTGGCATAAATAAGATTTTATTGAGCTTTTGTACTCCAATGGTAGGAAAACGTTATCTCTGCTTCACCGCACTTGGCTGTTAGAGTAAGTAGCTTGACTCCTGATTTCCAATGCTGGCGATGTGTTATCTGGGCACAAGTGCAAGAAATTCATTGATAATATATCATGAAATGGAAATAAAGTTCTTTGGAAAATACAGCCATCTTTGCTTGTGAACTTTTTCTTTGTCGTTGGTTACTGTTGATGTTCTGCACCATTCAGTCAAGTTCAGGGGGGGAAAAGTTCTGGAAATGAATTCTTGAGAAACTTTTGACATCTTCCTGGGCATGAGGAGGTCAGAATACCAAGTGGTAGAAAGTGTGATTCCACCTCAAGATGGACTACAGAATGCTTGGTTAGCTCGCACTTGATAAGTTTTGCTGATTATTGGCTTCTCGCAGGGTAGATGTGAGGAACTGGGAACCATGTTTGCAAGTCCAAGCATTGACATAGCATTTGAAAGGTTCAATGTGAGGTCAGTACCTGGAACTCTAGGACTTGTGGCAGGAAGTTACAGGTAACAGAGAGAGGCAAGCCAAAATGAACTAGGGCGTCATGGCCAAGATGGGTTGAGGGGCAGATGGATGAAGACAGGTAGACTTTGAGTGGTAGAAAAACCAGGCTGTGGAGTGATGCAGGAATACAGCCTGTGTAAACAGAGTTGTGGTCTATAAGATTTGTTGTTGTTCAGTTTTGAAGAATTCTATCCAGCCTAGTTGCAGTTTAGAGATGGAAAGGGCTAGAGTTTGCTTCAGGCAAGATCACACTATTGCATAAATGGTCCTTTAAGGTAGTAGAGGCCCTGTTTCATTTTCAAAAGATGGAAAAGAGTTTGCTCTCTCTCTCTCTCTCTCTCTCTCTCTCTCTCTCTCTCTCTCTCTCTCTCTCTCTCTCTCTCTCTCTCTCTCTCTCTCTCTCTCTCTCTCTCTCTCTCTCTCTCTCTCTCTCTCTCTCTCTCTCTCTCTCTCTCTTCCCTCTCTTCCCCCACACCCCAACCCAGATTTTGTTGGTGCACATTCTTTGTCATGCTGCAAGTTCAAATCACAAGGAAGCCATGACGGAGCATACACAGCATCATTGACACAGTAATGGAACCAAAGTGTTAACAGCTTGTCTACAGATAAATAAAATGTATTTAATTAAATGTAACTCCAGACCACTTTGTTGCCTTCATATAGTGCTTATAGGTTGAAAAGTATTGAATGAATTAGACGCTATACAAAACCCTAAGACATAATAATTATGTAGAATGCTCAATTTGCATGACAATTTGGGCAGCAATGCAAAACCTATCTTGTATTGCCAATGGTTAGGGTTAAAACAGGACAGCTTGGGTGTGTCTTTTTTGCATTTTTTTTTACAATTGTGCAATTACCGGTGTTTGCTTTCCGTATCCCTTTTTTTATTTTGTCATTGAACGTTGGGACATTTTTTTTCATTTTTTACTTATCACTTTTTTTCCATCAAACCCATTTCCTTTTTCCCTTTTTCTTTTTTCTCACCAAAATCCCAAAAACCAAAGGCGCGATTTAATTTATTTACAACGACTAAAACCGGCGTACCTTCTTTCGCTTGACATTTCTTATATCTACTTTTTTTTTTATTTACATTTATGATTTTATTTTTTTTTTTTCTTTAGGTTTCTTTCTCGTGTTGGATTTCGAACTCTCGCTTGATAGTGTTCCGTTTGTCTGGTCTCATAGTGTGATAATTTTTTTTTGTTTTTTTATTATCGTTACCTTTAGTTTGAGATTTGAACGCAGATAAGTTAGAAACATCAATATTGGGGCGGTGGAGTGGTATTAAGTAATAAGGCTGAAATATCGAGTATCTATGATATCTTACGAATATAGTTGTGGATATGACGCCGAGAATTAATAACAATAATTAATTATAATGGGCGGGGGGGATGTTATTTCGCGGGGTGTGGTACGGGAGGGTCCGTCTGAGTTGGTGGCGTACTGGAAAATAATCTGTCTGATACTCTTTGCGATTGTTTCTGTTCCCACATTCAGCACTGGTAAGTAAATAACTTTCCAATTCTATTCGCCAATTTCTATTGAACAGCTACTCCAGTCAGTTACATTCTCTGTACTTATTGTGTCGATAGTACACATTATGTCGTATTTCGTCACTATATGTAAAATAACGTTTTTATCTATCGGTTAGTCTGTCGATTTGTAGTCCATTTTTACTGACCCCATGAAGGGGGTGGGGATCCTCATACCTCGGGAGTTTTTCATTGATATTGTTCTGATGCTAGTTAGCGTCTATGTATGATACCTTGGTTTACTAGTTTCTTTCCTTGTAAAGAGCATAGTAGAATGTTTCGTGTGTTTTTTTAAAGTAAGATGAATATTGTCAGTTTTTCGAGTGCGTGTGGTGCACGCTACAGTCAATAGACAACAGATGGGGATATCTTCTAAGGTTCGATGTCCACTTATTTTGTTCTCGGCCAGGCTGGATGGGGCGGTGGTTCGTGTTTACTCATTTTCTCTTTCTTTTGGATTTCTAAGTGTGTGATAATGGGGAATGATTGGCCAGTTCATCACGTCCGTTCCACCCCCCATTTTGCAGGTCTCACATCCTGAACTATAGACGAACAAGTATCAAAGAAAGACATAATAATTGCTTAAGAATCGGACAGTTCTATGCTCGTATGCTGCTACATTTAGGTATCCAATTGCCAGTTTCTTGTTTTGGCTGTTTCTATCTCGTGGTTTCTTAATTTAGTTCTTGCACATTACAGAACCTTTTCGTTCATTTCGTAGCGATGCGTCTCCTTTATCTTGCAGGCAGAGTGCATTCGTTCTGTCTCTTACCCAGGGTGCTAGCTGGCCGTATCTTCTATGGAGTTGATAGTCGTTTAGCATCGACCTTCCATTGGAGCTGCTTTTGTCTCCGTTCTGCTGCTTTTGCTTTGGTTATTGGAGGTCGCAGTGGCAGACAGAGATAGGACACAAGGAATGAGTGGCAGCGAATATACTTATGGTACACGCCGGCTCTTGACGAGTGCATTGGAGTGTGGCTTTTGTCTCGGCGCGCAGACTGCTGCTTTTTGAATCGATGTCCTACATTGGCCTATATCTCTTCTGCAAGCACTTTGGACTGAAAGGGCGATCATTCAATGGAGCCGGCAACATATGGTATTTACAATTATTAGTCTTGTGAAAAGGATCATAAGTTGTTAGCCTAACGATATTGATTATAAATACTACAGTACGCGTTAAAATTTGGATTTATTAGTAAGAGTGGCTTGTTTTGATTAGTTGAGGTTGCAGGGGTAAGGTGGTGGTTTTTTTTTTCTCTCCTTTTTGCAAATTTTGTATTTCCAAATGGTACTGCACGCCTACTAACCATTAAAGGTTTTGGTAGCAGGAGTGCAAGGATCGAAAACTTCGGAAGACAGGGAGGGAATGTTCTAAACAGGGAAAATTGTTATTCCTCCCCCTTCCCAATGCCCTCAGGAACCAGCAAAGCAGCTGGTTGCAATATAGGGGTCATGCACTATATATCCCCTCATGAAGACCTATATGTGAATTGCTATAATGAATACATTCTTTGAACGTTTTAAAAAATATAATGAGTGGTGTTCTCACCACTGGGAAAAGTTTTAATGTTAGCTCTCTTTTGACAAGGCGCCAAAAAAAGACATTCCAGAGGACCTCAACATAACTTCCGAGCCAAGT
>JAWQFJ010002503.1:60003-97659 GCA_034096865.1 Theodoxus fluviatilis | reverse complement strand
AAAAGATTTGCAAAAATCATCCCACACACGTGGCTAATAGCATCAGCCAATGAAAAGGCTCCATCTATAGCGTCATGGCCAGTGAAAGGGAGGCAACTCTCCCTGTTTCCTGCACATGCGCATAGATACCATGATGCAACCACGTGCCACCACTTTTCGACTTTTCGCTGGAGTGTTTGGATGTACTCTGGTGTTCTCCTCAAGTCTTCACGTTGTGCGGACTTTCTGAAGGATTTGCTGTCGACTATGGCGGCGTTGCTGTTGGGAAGTACAAACACTCCTACGGCCCTCGCCGTTTTTCGAATTCCTGTTTAATTCGTTTTTTGCTTCAATTTCTGTTCCCGCCGGTCACCTCAGTGCACGGTCTGGTTCAGTTATTTTGTTGCCTGTTGTCTCTAGCTTCGGCTAGGTGCGTTGTGAGCGTGTTTTCGCTTGTTGTACGCTTTTGTTCTTGTGAGTGCGTTCTTGCTACTGCTTGCGTCAAGTTGACGCTGTTTGCTGTCCGCCATTTTGTTTCGCCATTTTGGGAAGATGGCGGCTCGCCCTCCTACCTCTCTTCAGGGTACGGAGGCGGTGCGCAGGTGCGCAAGCGCGGCTCTGCTTCTAAGAGGAAGAGCTGTTTGTCTATACCTCCTTCCTCTTTGCCATGTAAGAGGTAAAGTCGCGTTCGAGTAAGCCTCGTTCGGCCTCTTCCTCTGCATCGTGTAGCAGGGTAGACGATGTGTCGGGGAAGTTTTCTTCTCTCGACAACTCTTCTTTACAGGACACTCTGTCTCTGGGGATTGCTCGGGGGTGGTTTCTGAGCCAGTTTTGGGTCCCCAGGCGGCTGCTGCATGTTTGGTGAATTTGTCTGAAGCTGCCTTTGTTTCAGTTCCCAGAGTGCGGTGTCGCACCGATCGGATTCTCTCCCGGCGGTAAGTCGGGACGGAGACGAGTCCCTCGGTGGGGTGGGCACGGCTATCGATCGCAAGGGGGCTCTGCCCATGCGATCCGATCAGCATGTTGCCTCGGATTCCTGGCCTTCTCCTGGTCGACCAGTAGATCGTATCCGACACGAGTCGCGATACCGGCAGAGCGTTGCTATCGATCCCGCCGAGGCAATGCCCGCGCGATCCGATCAGCATGCTGCCATGGTTCACTGGCGATCAGATGATCAATCGATCGTGATGGAGAGAGGAAAAGAGCGGGTCAGGATACAGGCTATGCGTTGCGATCGACCGCACAGAGGCTATGCCCGTCCGATTCGATCAGCATGCTGCCTTGGCATCCGGACGATCAGCCGATCGTTCCGTACATCGTGACGGCCAGGCGTCAGTCACGGTGCATGCAACGTTGCGATCGCTTACACGGAGGCAATGCCCAGTTGGCTCGATCAGCATGCTGCTTTGTTTTTCGGGCGTTCTGTCCCTCGATCAGTGGATCGTGGCGATCAGCGCGACCGGAGGGGTGTTGCTGTCGACCGCGCAGAGGTTTTGCCTTTGCGGTCTGATCAGCGTCCTCGTTTGTTTTCACGACGATTGCCTGGTCTATTGCTCGATCGTGATCGTCCTTGTCGGGAATTTCGACACGATCGAGCAGTAGATGGTGTTGGGCAGGGGTCCTTTTACAGGACGCGCGGTGCTGTTGATCGCTCCGAGGTTTTTCCCGGACGGTTTGATCAGCCTGCGTCCTTGGCGTCTCAGCGATCACGTGATTTTGCGCGAGATTCTCGCCCTCGGCGATACGTGCCTGACGATCGCTTGGATTTGCGTTTCGATCAGCATACTGTCTCAGGTCTAAGGGGATCGGTCGATCGCATGTCAGATCGCGATCTTCTCTTTGACTCTGATTCTCCCGTTCGTGCTTCTCGGGAATCTCTGCTTTGGCGGCGCGTTGAGTCTCGACACTATCTCCCTCGTGATTTGTCAGACTCTGATTCGCGATCGCTCAGTCCGGTACGGGTTTCTGCTCGTCGCTCACATAGGTCTGCGGACTCTGAGCGTTTTCGATGGCAATCCGCCCGGCTGCCTTCCGGCGCTCGTACTTTGCCCGCCTCCCGTGTTTATCCTTACACGGGGTCACGGGGGCATCGGTCGGTTCCGGGCGTCTCTGTACGGGTCGAGCATTGCTGATGTTCGCGCTGGGTTTTTCCGCGCGGTTCCATCGGCAGACAGCCTTGAATTCTCGGCGGTCGCGAGATTTCGGGCAGGATTCTCGACTTGGGGCAGGCGTTGCTGACGATCGCTCGGTTTTGCCCATGCGTTTTCGATCAGCAATATTGCCTCAGGTCTCTGGGGATCGGCTGATAGGTGATCAGATCGTGATCTTTCCTTCGGTCTGGTCGTCCGCGGTACAGGCAGAGCATTGCTGACGCCGCACAGAGATTTTTTCCTTGCGGTTCGATCAGCTGCTGCCTTGTATTCCCGGTGTTCGCGTGAATCGTGTTTTTTCCGGCCGGGAATTTCGTCACGGCAGGCGATGCTGACGTTCGCTCAGTGACGTTTCCTTTGCAGTCAGATCAGCTTGTTTCGTTCTTTTCCCGGCGATCGGCTGATCTCACGCTAGTTCGTGATCCTTTCTGCCGGGAATCACAACAAGATCGGCCAGGAAATCGTGTCGGACAGAGTCGCGGACAGGCAGGGCTTGCTATCGACCGCACGGAGGCAAGGCCCGGGCGGGCAGATCGGCATGCTGCCTTGCATTCTTGTCGGTCAGCTGCTGCCTCAGGTCTCTGGGGATCGACGGATCGATTACAGATCGTGATCTTTCCTTTGAGTCTGTTTTTTGTCCAGTTCGTCCCTTCCGGGAATCGGTTTCAGCCAGGTGTTGCTGACGAACGCACAGTGTTTTGCCCTTGCGGTCGGATCAACATGCTGCGTTGTTTTCTCGGCGATCGCCTGTTCGATCGACAGATCGCGGTTCAGGCGGGGTCTACGAACATCGGGGTTTTCAGAAATCTTACGGCACTTGGCGTTTTTTCGATTTCTGTTCATTCTCCGTTTGTGCACTTTACATGTATTGTTCCACCGGTTTTCAGTCCGGTTAGGTTCAATTATTGTCTCTAGCTTTGTCTCGGTGCATTGGCTTTTCTTCGCGTGAATCTCCTTCTTTCCTGTGTTAGCTTCGGACTTTCTGGAAGTCGGAGCGATCAGTGGATCGTGTCGGACAGGTCTTGGACAGGCAGAGCACTGCTATCGACCGCATGGAGGCTACGCCCATGCGGGCCGATCAGCGTGCTGCCTTAGTGTTCTGGAGTTCGGCCGTTCTACCGTAGATCGTGAGGGACAGGGTCACGTTATAGGTATCAGCTTGCTGCTTTGTTCCCGGCAGTCGCCGGATTTACGATTGATCTTGAGCATTCCAGCTGGGATTCAGTCTTCAAGCAGTGGCGATGTTGGTGAGAGGCAGGGGAGTTCGGTTGGCGGTTGTACCTGGACGATTGGTTGGTTTACACCTATCGTCTCTGCACCCACTCTCATGGAAGTTCCTTTTCCACGGAATTTTTTCTCTGGAAATTGACTATCCTGGCAGATCACTGAGCCGGAGGAACGACACAGACACGTCCTTGGTGTCCGGCCTTTGGTCTGCACTCGAGTCTCTGCGGCACATCCACTTTCTAGAGATGGAAGCGTATTCTCTCTCTGAAGGGATTGGTGTCAGTATTGCGTGATCGGCACGTGACAATCTCGGGTGATAATGTCGCGTGGCTGAGTTTTCTTCGCCATCAGGGTGGCACAGTCTCTACGACTCTGTCTCTCTGGGCTGAGGAGGTTCTTTTGGGCTCACTTTCCTGGAGGTTCCATTTCCACGGCATTCTTTCCCGGGAAATTGAATATCCTGGCAGTTCACTGAGCCGGAGGAATCTTTTTCTTCCTATGGAATAGACTGTGGCTTCGCTGGGGCGAACTGGTGGTGAATCTGTTCGCCACCCGATTCAACACACGTCTTCCGTGTTTCCTCTCGCAGATGCACGATCCGAGGGCTCTCGGACGAATGCTTCTGCTAGGTCGTGGTCGGGCGTGCATGTCTATGCTTTTTCTCCCACTCGCCTTATTCCGAAGGTGTTGGCCAGGGTCGCCCTAGAGTGTCCTCGGATGATTTTGGTCGCACCTTTCTGGACGGGAGTTTCATGCTTCCTTGAGCTGCTTGCTCTGGCGGATGGGGAATACATTGTTCTCATTCTCTCTGGTCCATTCTCGAGCAGCCTCACTCGAGAATGGGCCAGTCGGTCGTTCACTTCCTGAACTTTCTGCTTGGCTCTGTTCAGACACAGTTTGCAGGACAGGTCTTGTTTCCCTCGTTCGATGTCACACGCCTCCCTCGGTAGTTACCGCTCGGCGTTCACGAACACAAGCAAGGCCACGTGTGGCATTGACGTGTCTTTCGGTTGGAGGGTCCCACCATCACAGGTGTATGTCCATCCGAACGATACTGACTGTGTCAACTGTCCAGGCTGTGCACTGGAGTATGTCTGGCTAGAACTCAGTCTCGTCGTTTCGCCGACATAGACTGTTTCTTCCATGGAACTTGGCCACGGCGGGATATCAAAGACATCCATTTTCCTAAGCTGGATTTGTCTTTGGATCACGGACACGTTTTGAATGCGCAGCTCGTTTCTCTGGTTGGTGTATCCAGGACTCATGAGATTCGCAGGGTTGCGACCTCTGTGGCTTTTGCCAAGAATGTATCGCTCTCATCTCATGAGGGCGGCGTTCTGGCGCAGTGACTGCGTTTTCACGCATCACTGCCTGCAGGATGTTCGCGTTCATTGTCTGGACGGCACCTTTGGCATCAATAGTTGGTTGTGGCGGGTTCAGCTGTCCGCCTTTGAGTGGTGTGTGTTCTTTAAGTTAGGTTGGTAGATGCACATCCCTCCTCCCTTCTGGGGTAATCTACCTATGGTTGTCTACTGGTACAGTATGTTTGGAAAACTTTAAGAAATTTAAACTAATTTCTATGTTTTCCTGACATACTTACCAGTAGACAACATAATGTCCCACCCTCCTCCCCATTTTTGTGCATCTTCACACGAGTTTCTCGGTATGGTGTCGAAAAGTGGTGGCACGTGGTTGCATCATGGTATCTATGCGCATGTGCAGGAAACAGGGAGAGTTGCCTCCCTTTCACTGGCCATGACGCTATAGATGGAGCCTTTTCATTGGCTGATGCTATTAGCCACGTGTGTGGGATGATTTTTGCAAATCTTTTTTCGAGGTGAAAAGGTCATATACCTATGGTTGTCTACTGGTAAGTATGTCAGGAAAACATAGAAATTAGTTTAAATTTCTTAAATTTGCCTGATTCCTATGTGTTCCTTGAAGTATGTGTGTGATCAGGCATTGATGGTGTGGTGTCATAGCAGATGACGATGACGCCGAGTGTCCACCCGAGTCCCTGGTTCCCAAGGGCATCATGGCAGACCTGTGTGGAGAGGCGGCCAAGCTCAAGTCCATGAACGTCATGAATCAGGTGTGTGTCTGGCCGTCCTGCTCCATTTAACCATGTGCACTCTTCATGGGTTATTGGCTTCCTTCACAGTACTTCTACAGTGCCATCAGCACTCTGACAGTGTCTTATTCTCGTCTCAGTAGTGAAGATCAGACTAGCTGTCAATGATGCATAATCAGATCTGTTTTGTTGCAGATGAGGTGAGTTCTGTCAGGGAAGAGCTCGCCCTGCCTAACTTGTGTCATTATTAGTTCAAAATGGTGTATGTAGAACTCTTTGTGTTTAGGCATATTTGTGTCCGTCAGTAACTGCAAAGAATGAAAGTAACAAGTTTGAGTTTTTGAATGGTGTCTGTAGAACTCTTTGTGTTTAGGCATATTTGTGTCCGTCAGTAACTGCAAAGAATGAAATAAACAAGTTTGAGTTTTTGATAGTGTGTTGTTTATAGTAAATGTCTTTCTGAGTTTATGTTAGCCTCCAGTGATGAGATGAAGTTTAGATTTCTCTAGTAAATGAAGAAAACATCTTTTTCTGCAATTTGTATCCTGCCACTGAAGATAATTTCCATGTTTTTCTGCAGATCCCACCCGACCGACTTGTCAAGTTGTTGACCATCCTTCACTGGAACATCCGAGACGGCATGAAGATTACCCCAAACATTGCCAGTGTAAGATTTCTGTTTCCTTCTTGTTTCAGATGAAATATGTATTTCTGGGTTCAGGTCATGAGATATTGGGAATGTGAACAGATCTACACTGATCAATTATAGATCATTGTGTGCCAACATTTTTAAACATATTTTATTGGTTACTATGCTGTGTAGATGTAAATAAAATCAGGGTATGTTTTAATTGCAATTTACTTGGAAATTTTTATTCAAACTTATTATACTATGTACATTGCTTCCTGAAGTTCAAGAATTAGAAGAGTAAAAGTTAGTGGTAACAAAAGCATAATTTCAGGCGACATGATAAACAGCATAGTGAACTCTCTTACATCTCGTTTTTTACTATTCACGTTTGCTCTTCCTATTCAAGATCATCTTCATGTCTTGTTATAAATGAAAGACTAATGCTGGGCATGATTCTGATTCTTGTCATGCTTATAATATACCTTACGGAAAGTTGCCATAGCAGAATCAAAACCAATGCTGCCAGTGAGCCAATGAAAAAGTTTATTTTTATGCATATTGAAATGGATGAGAATTCATGGAACATCGACAATCATAAGTGTATTTGCTCTGTCTGTTTGCAGCCGGATGATGATGTGGAGGAGGAACAGCTATGGCGGGAGCTGACGATGGAGCGTGTGATGCGGAGCATGGACTCAGCCCTGACTGCTCTGTACATCATGACCGCGGTTGACATGCCCAAGCAGGTTTACTTGGAAGATGTCATTGAGAAGATCACCTCCTTTGGAAGGTTTCAGCTCCAAAACACCATCTACCCAGAGTTTGACCCTGTCTACAAGATCGACCCCTCCAAAGGTAGGAAGAAGAGGTCTCATTGCCATAGCTTGAATCTCACTTCCTTGCCTATTAGACATGATATCCGTCATCTAGTTTGCAAGGGTTACCAGTGTGGAACTCATTCTGTTGCAGATGGGTACCATGGAAGCTTGAAGATGAAGCGAGCCAGAGCCCACACGGTGAAGCACAAGTCAACAATTGCCCTGTACAACAAAATGTGTGAGCTGATCGGGTGTTTGGGTGAACTTCTGGAGATCCAGGAATTGACAGACGTTGTGATATTGCAGGCAAGTCATAAAAGAGTTACTGCATTTGAGCATTTAGTACTGGGCATGATAATCCAGTGAAGAAAGAATGTGTTTTTTAGTGTGTTATTGGGTGATGGGAGTAATGTCTTGTGTATTGCTGTCTTCCACTATGATACTTTTTGGTTTCTTCAAAAGAAGGCAGATCATCTTTCATTTAGTCGTATTACCCTTGTCAGTTATGAAACATTGAATTTGGTGTAAAGGGGGGGATGTTTTCCTTTCTTTCCTTCTTTCTTTTATTTGTTTGCCAAAACTTTGAAGTCATGTTAAGAGTATGCTGAAAGTTTGCTTAGGGCTTGTTTTTATTTCATTTTTCAGGCTTCCACACTGGGTGTCTCACCCTTCTTTGTGGAAAACATCAGTGAACTACAGCTCAATGCCTTGAAACTGGTCACCACAGTGAGTAGCCTGCTGGCATTGAGCCATAGAGGTCATTTCAAATGAGTTCCCTGGCATAGCATGGAGTTTTTGGTCTCACAAGAGTGATGGCTGCAAAATGGTCTGTGTGTGATTTCTAGGTCATTTTGAGATTATTGCAATTTTTTGCTTGCTTAACTTCTCTTCATCACAATTCAAAGCAAATTTTCTCACAGAAACAGAGGGGAAAATATGTAAAACTGTGATAAAACAATCCACCCCCACCTTGAAATGATGGCATTTGCTTGTTGTATTGCAAAAAATGTCATTATTTGGGTCTTAGCAACCGTTGAGATCGTTCAGCAAAGGAAGAACCTTACCTTTGTGAGAATTTTCATCGGCACTGTTAAAAATATATATAAGATAGAAAAAGCAAATTTTCCCAAGGTTTCTTTTTTTCATGTTATCTCATTAACTACTTTTTGTGAACTTGAAATTTTGCTGAAAATATTCTGATAAATATCAGGTCTGTAATTTTCAGCGTGTGTTCTTTATGCATGTAGCAACATCTTATCTCATAGGTTTATGAAACTAGCCCCTAGTTCAGCAGCTACACATTCAAAAAGTTATTTAAAAGGAGATTCTTTCAAGTAAATAAAATACGTAAATATCCTTTCCAAAAGAATTAGGAATTTTCCCAAAAGCATGTGACAAGTTTTAGATACAGTAAAATCTCTATTTTGGGGCCTTTGAAAAACCTACTGAATCAGGTCTTAATTTGGAGGGAGTCTTAAAATGGAGGTAAGGAGATTTGAATAAAATGAACATAATGTATTATATAGAGGAATAATGCCAACATAAAACACAATGCAATACATGCACAAGACATCATTTTTACTGTGAAATTGTAAGCTAGACTGCCTTTTCTACTTAAACAACCGTACATGTATGAACAGAATACAGGAGATAAAGGAACTTTGAAGAGGCTGATATATTGCATGATATAATGTACATGTATACAACTGCTACTTGCAAATGACGTAACCGATTAGGTGACTTACATAGGTTCAATTTTGGCTGCGAAGTGTCCGGCTGTTTCAAGGGCACCTTACTTGAAGAATGTCTTTCACTAGTTTCAGGGATATTGGGTTGAAAAATATTCTAATAGATGGTACCACTGTAACAATTGCTGAGTTGATATTATTTTTACCTATGGGTATGAGACTCAAACTGTTAAACCCGCGATGGCTGGACATTTCAGACAGTTATTTCATGCAGAGCAAAACTTGTGCGACAAGTTCATTACAAAGCTAACATTTCTCTTTCAAGCCAGTCTGGACAAAAGCGTTATTCTGTAATGCACGAAAGTTGTCTGCCCCTTGACCACAAACCGCTTGGTCTCTGGAGACGTCACTGGATGACAGACAATCCTTAGAGAACTTGAAGTAACTCCTACTGCACTAAGTGTCAATAACATCACTCGCAAAAGCTGTCATTTTGGAATGGACAGTAACTGCAGTTGCATGTGCTGCTAAAGGGACTGCAGTTTGGGGAATATCTAGGTCAAAAAGTAGTTAAAATACCGAGAATTGACGGTCGCGTTTTGAAGGAAGTCGTTTATCCCTCTGGAAGCCATTAATTTTTCACGGTTTTTACTCCCTGCAGCCAGTTATTTTCTGGGCGTGCCCAAAAACCGAGACCCCTCTTCTGTTTAAAAATATACAATTATTTTATTATTTGCTATAGAGGCAAATTTTTTGAGGAAAGATGGAAAATTGAATGCTCTCTCTGATAGACCCACTGAAATTTATGTCCATGCAATACAATATGATAAGAAAAAACCCGGAGACAACACAAATAAAAAAATGTGTCGAGTGCCACTGACTTACTCGAGAATAAATTCCCGCATCGCTTCCTTTCTTCACCCTCACTTGACCAGCGAAGTGATTCGTTTCGTCGACCATCACAAGTCAACGACTTTATTAGTTGAAATAGAGATGAAAAGCATTCGATTTAGATACCTCATCGGGCACATGTTGAGGAGAGTCCATGCGCGAATTTAGAGCGAATTTAGAAGTTACTGATCGAGGTAGACACGCTACTGCGTGATTTCGATTGCACACGCTGGCCCAGAAATGGCTGAGCTCGATCCTGATGAAGAGCGAATCTTTGAAATATTGTTCGATTCTGACTCGGAAGAAGAATTCCATGCTTCACAGAGGAAGATTTGGTCAAGTTTGCCACAGCAACCATGAGTGGTCATACGCAGACGGAATCTTGGACTGGGCTGGTTCAACTTCGATTTCGTCAGCAGTCACTGTCAGTCTGTGGCAAACTCGAAGAAATTTTCCTCTGTGAAGCCATGGAATTCTTCTTCCTAGTCAGAATCGAACAATAATTCAAAGATTCGCTCTTCATCAGGATCGAGCTTAGCCATTTCTGAGCCAGCGGGCGCAGTCAAAATTGCGCAGCAGCGTGTCTACCTCGATCGGTAACTTCAAAATTTGCTCTAAATTCGCGCACTTGCAGTGAAAAATATGCCGACTGTTATTATGAAAGCGAGGCTCTTCTGCGCAGTCTCCATGCATAGAGAGCTCTCACAATCCCAAGATTCATAGCAAACGGCGCCAGATTCAAACATGCCTATCCGTCTGTCGACTGTAACCGCCGACGGCTGTGAGGGGAGGTAACAACGTCGGCGGTTATGACCGCCGACGGGGCGCAGAGGTTAAGAGAGGTCACTTTGATAGGAAAATACATCCGTTAAAATGTTTCAAGTCATAATCGAGAGGAGGTCGTTTAAGAGAGGGTCACAAAATAGAGGCTTTACTGTATTGAAATTACAAATCGTATTCGTAGGAAACCAAAATTCTAATTTTGCCATATGTAATTTTTTAGCTGTACATTATGTTATGGTGGCCATTCTGAATAATTAACATATGCCCTTTTTTCCCCATTGAGCAAAAGTTTTTAAAACTTATTTTCATTTGTAATAAGATTATATCTTTGAATTGCCATGCATGAAGGTTTGACAACTCATTGCAGTAAAACTATATTCTCTGATACCCATGTGTCCCTGTATTTATGCAATTAGAAATAGTTAAAGTTACCCATTTGACTACCATGTCTCTCCTTAAAATTAATCCCACGTAAGATCTGTTGAAAGAAGAACTGCTGTCAGTTGTGTTATTGAAGTGTTGCGTGCTTTCCATCTGTTTCAGATCTTCTGTAGATACGACAGACACAGGCATCTCATCACAGAGGAAATCCTGGCTAGTCTGGCACGGCTGCCTTCCACAAAGAGAAATCTCAGGAACTACAGGTGCGTTCAGTGTCATTAGGAATGCTTTCAGATGTAGCATTGTGTCTGGAAGGTTGGATAATGTTCTTGGTTTGCTCACTTATTATGAATGGCATGATGAATTCTTTGTTTAGCAAAGATGGTTGACTTAAATTAGTCTGCTTTCTGTGTGTAGTTTATAATGGATTTATATGGTAACGGGTGATGAGTGATTGGCAAATATATAAGTTAGTCACTTGTTATTACCATGTGTGTCCCTACAGTGTGTAAGGCTTCACAACCTCAAAGTGATGGCTGTTTGACTTTACTTTGTTCCAGACTGAATGCAGACGAGTCCATACAGATGGTGACAGCTCTTGCTTTGCAGTTGATCCAGTGTGTTGTTCGTCTGCCAGACACAAAAGGCTCGTCCCGACCTTCCTCCCCCACCAGGGAACAACCAACAGACAAAGTAAGCTTGATTTTCTTCTTCCTGAATGACCTCTGCATAAAGCATTGATGAAACCATGACAGGATGGATATTTCCAGCTTTTGACCATGAAAAATTTACATCTTTTGTCAGGTAAGCTTCCGATCCCTCTTTCTGCTCATGAAGGTGCAGGAAATGCATTTTATTCAACTTTACCTCTTTTGCATTGGCTAGTATGGCATGAAATTGTCTTGTTGTACAGGTTATGCAATCAGTCTAATTATTACACCATGGTAAGGATTAATAGTGATTTATAGTTGTCTCAAGAGGTAGCCAGAGCTTTGCCCGATCACGGTGATGACCAGCAGTACAGAAAAGAATGAAACTTTTGGCACAGAAAGCTACATTCTAATGCTTATTGCTTGCAAGGCTGTAAGGATTTTAGTGTGACCAACACGTGCTTGCATTGTCTCATCCACAGAAGGACAAGGATGTCTTGGTTGTTACCTCATACGAAACTTCCATGAGAACAGGCCACAACTTCTTGACAGTGTTTTTGAAAAGGTGAGTGAATACATGTCTTTGCATGTGTGTAGTACTATGTGTTTGTCTTATGAGCATATTGTTTAGGGAACATATGTTTCCATTTTGATAGAAATGTAGTATCCATTTATTCTGTAACAAAATTTATAGTACTAAGAAAGGAATTAATGAAAAGGAATATTTTCAAAGGTACATGAGATGTCCTAGTGGCAGGAAATGAGGCCGCGTTGCGTAGCCTGCCTAGTTCCTTGGGAGCAAGGCAAGAGCAAGGCGAGCATTGAAAGACGTCTAAGAAATGGCCAATCATCAATTGGCAAGGTGGAAGTCCAAGAGAACATGACTGTGTCCTGGCGTAAGAGTCGGTGAAGAAGTTGCCAATAAATGAAATTGATGACGTAGACATCACAGCAGTTTTTCACATATAGAACATACCATGGTGACATCTGGAATGGCACAGGAACTGTTTTAAAGAAAAGATAGTGACCCGAGTTCAATTGTAGACAATTTTGTCGAAAATCTTGTGGCTTGAAACACTCCTGATCATATCAAGGGACATAATTCAGAGAGTGTACATGTACAGTGTTTCATGTATGCAACGGGGAAAAAATTTCTACAGTGTTTGTTCAGAAATAGCCCATATACATACTCCTTAAAATATACAAGTGAACACTTTAGCAGCCAATACTTCATTTACATACTTTTTCCACTCTGGAACGGTGAGAAGCACATTACAGGCACTTCCATCTGTAAACAGCAACCCCAAATGGCATGGTCTCCGCCATTTTCGTTCATTCGGGCGTCTGTGGCTAGATGTGGCTAAGTACCTCTGAAGCTTCCTCGACAAACCTCCTTGTGAGCGAGTGCCTCCTTGTGAGCTAGACGCTGTAAGAAACGCCCTCGCCTCGCTTTTTCTGCAAGGTCCTTGCAGGATCCTAGCGTAAGCAACGCGCCCCAGGAGTCAGCTTGGATGTCTCATTGAAACGTTTATCATTGCCTGTTGTAACACCTTGCTACTGTGCCCGAGTTGTAACAACTTGCTACTGTGCCTGCATTGTAACACCTTGCTACTGTGCCTGCATTGTAACACCTTGCTACTGTGCCAGCATTGTAACACCTTGCTACTGTGCCTGCATTGTAACACCTTGCTACTGTGCCCAAGTTGTAACACCTTGCTACTGTGCCCAAGTTGTAACACCTTGCTACTGTGCCCAAGTTGTAACACCTTGCTACTGTGCCCAAGTTGTAACACCTTGCTACTGTGCCTGCATTGTAACACCTTGCTACTGTGCCCAAGTTGTAACACCTTGCTACTGTGCCTGCATTGTAACACCTTGCTACTGTGTCTAACTGGCTTCCTTACAATGCTACAGATGCACATCCAAAGGGGAGGATGATTTCCGGCCGCTGTTTGAGAACTTTGTGCAGGACCTGCTGTCCACAGTCAACAAACCAGAATGGCCTTCCTCGGAGGTGCTTCTCAGTCTGCTGGGCAGAATTCTGGTGAGCGTTGACTGCAGGATTGCCCTCCTTGAACTGATCTGACATGATCAAGTGGGGCGGTGGTGAAGACTGGAAGGGATGCTGTGACAGACAGGCTGCTAGATGCAGGTGATGAGTAGTGGGTCATCAAACTGAATAATGCATCACTTCTCTGTCACATGTCGGAGAAAGTTGTGGCTGGTGGCTTTCTCCATTCTGAACTATTTACAATGTATGACAGATGAAGGGAGTTGTGGATGGAAATAAATGGTTTCATTTGGCTTGCTGTGATATTTGCGCACAGTGATATATATTACGTACTGTGATATATGTTGGCGGGACTGTTGGATTCAGTAGGATTTTGGTAATGATGTTTGCTTAGTTAATAATGGCCTAGAGAGAAGTGACTTTTTCCCAAAGCAGTATGTTATGATCAATTTGTAGCACATTTTTGGGTTTCAAGAGAAGCAATTATGGGAGTTGGTTCATGATACTCTCATCTGGGTTGTTCATGCCCCACATTTCAATAAGCCTTCATCAGATTCTGTCACTGATGCAAGCTAAACTTCATAAGAAAACTTCACTTGTTAACATCACTCTGACTTTGTCTCAAGATGTCTCACTGCTAGGCTCAGCAGTACAGCAGCAAGCAGACTAATGAGCTTCATGTGCAATGATTACCTGTCATAGCATGCTTTGATCTAATGCCATCCCTCTGTTGCATTGCAGGTGAAGCAGTTCAGCAGCAAACAGACAGACATGTCACTGAGAGTAGCCTCTCTGGAGTACCTGGGCATCGTGGCAGCAAGGCTGCGCAAGGACGCAGTCACTAGTCAGCTCAACCCAGAGATCATTGACGAGATTGTCCGGAAGGTGAGGAGCCCGCTGCCCTGCGTCAGAAATTGGCTTTGGTGACAGACAAGCATTTCGTCATGCCCAGGGCATGAAGCATCATAAACAGGACAGTCACGGTATCATGCTCTCTGTAATGAAAGACTTGCTTCCAAAGTAACATGATGCAAGGGGGTGTGGAAGAGGAGCATGCGAGCGCTTGGCGTGGAAGCTCAGTGTTTTGGAGAAAGTTGCTGACGCCCACACCAAGCAGAAATGTGACCCGTTTTCACACTCACATGCAGCGAAAACGCAGTAGAGGCTGACAAAGGTGATGAGGATGGATTTTGTGCATTTTGGCGTTTTGGCAAAACTAAATCGAGGTGATTGACTTCTTCAGTTGACTGATGAATGTTAGCTGATGTAAATGTGTCATGTTACAGTGACCACTGTCCAAGGTGGAGGGAGAGATGGAATTAGAGACCCTACAGTTGTGTGTAATCATAAGACAAGATGCTATGAAAATATGGATGTACATTTCGGGCTGCAGACAGACTTTTGGAATACTTTGATTAAATAATGATGGCCTTTGTTAATACAATAATGCATAACATCAAAGTTAGATATTTTTGCTGACTTGGAATGCTTTTTTTATATCACAGGTCAATGAAGGTGAAAATGATGAACCATCAAAAAAGAAATCAAAATCTGTAAGTATAGTTCTCATTTTTCTCAAAGCTATGATGTTGACATATAGTTAAATCTGTGATTGCATCTGCTTTGAATGTAGTGGTGCAAGCATTTTCATTCTGTATGTGTAATGATAGTCAGGAGTAAGGTATATTGGTAGAACTGTAATCCATGTAAAAGTTCTGGCTGTATGTTGTACGTGTTGTATTCCTGAGTTCAGCTGAGGGTCCAGACCCATTGGAGTGGACCATTGCCGGTGTTTGAAAATCATAATACACTTCTCTTCCTTCTTCACCCCCCACCCCACCCCACCACCCCACCCCTCCAACTCCCCCTCCCCCCCTCCACCAACCACCCCCCCCCCCCCCCCCCCCCCCCCCGATTATCATACCCTTATTCATCTGTTGAGAAAACTTATAATTTCAATTCTTACTTCAATGAAATAATGTTGAAGGACATTCCTTATGGAATTTTGTGTTTAAGAAATTTAAACTTGGTGTTCACATTTGTTTGCCTGCATTTCAGTTTTATTCGATGTAGCTCCATTTGATAATGGGATTTCTTTGCCATCACAGAGGGATTCGGGGGATCTGGACACAGCACAGAGCCTGCAGAAAGCCTTGCTGGAGTACCTGGATGAAAACAGCCAGAGCGACCCTGCCTTGCAGGTAATGGCAACGCCCCAAGATGACAACCCAGAAATGATCATAGTACTGCTGATGATGATAATGGCTTTCTAACTGAAGTTAGCAGATTTGTTGATTAAACAATAAGACCTATTGGAATTTTGCTCTAGTGCAATGCAGCATTTACTGTCTGAAAAGCAGCTTGGTTTCTCAAATTTCTCCTTGTTGTATTTGATAAAGAGATGAAAAATATAATTCTCATGATTTGCCTTCTTGTTGTGAACATGGCATTAACTAATCATTCTCTTTCTGGTGTGCAGTTTGCCAAGCAGTTCTACATAGCGCAGTGGTTCCGAGACACGACGGTGGAGATGGAGAAGTCACTCAGGTCACAGGCCAACACCACGGGTTCCGACTCGGAGATGACTGCAGAGGAAGAGCTGTCTCCAGAGATTATGCAGCACGCAGAGCAACGGAAAGCTTTCCTTCTGTCCCAAGCCACCACAGGCAACAAATTCTCCACCACTGTCAGGTTGGCACCCTTGGATTTCTCTCTTCCTGTCCTTTGTCTTTGCTCCTGTAAATCTCTTGGACTTGACAGAGTCCACTTACTATGCAAGGTTCTGAAATGTGTCCTGTTTTCTGCAGTGTTTCCATTCTGTATGAAGATCTTTTCTTCAGATTTCCTTCTTGACCATTTAGAGTTGAGTGGTGATGCATGTGCTCATGGAAGGCAAGTCTTTGTGCTGCAAGACAAAGCTATAGAGTGATTGTGAAGTCTACTCATTGTGGCTGTGCTTTGCTTGTGCAGGACTACCCCCAGCAAGCTGGACTATGACAGTGCCTGTCTGTCAGCCCGCTACCTCTCCTCCAAGCGGCCTTTTGCCCAGAGCTTTGATGTGTACCTCACACAGGTGAGTTAAATATGGCTCCATCACATCTAGATTTTAAGACAGTTATTGGAAAACACTCAGTCTGACTCATTTTTCATCAGAACATGGCAAACTTTTGGAGTAAAGAGACTCTCTTTCATCAGACCACAGTCCATCACATAGAAATAGCCACATGTTTTTATCCTTTCAGACCCAACTGCATATCTGTACATTTTTGCCAGCATAAAAGCTACGTGTTATCAATGAAAGCCTAAGAAAATCACTCTTATTCTACTGGTTTCAAATTGTGCAGGTAGTTTTCTCTCATCCATATTCATGACTGTTACCATATTTGCCTGCAGATCTTGAAAGTTCTGAGCGAGACAGCAGTGGCAGTGCGCACCAAGGCAATGAAGTGTCTGTCTGCTGTGGTGGAGGCAGACCCTGGCATCCTGGCTAGAGTAAGTGCACACACACACACAAACACACACACACAAACACACACACACACACACACACATACATATGTTAACTTGCCGCTTCTATTAGAGCATAAGCAGGCAATGCTCTGCCTACTGATGACAACAGAATTTGATAAGCCTGCGACAGACAAAATCTTAAATGAGGTGAAAAATGTTGAGATACATGCTAATTGCCTGTAACTGATCAAAGAACAAAGGGAAGTGTTCCTGCATGATAAATGTCTTATTTTTCCCCAAGCTCCATGCATGACAAGCTGTCAGAGCCTTTCCTATTCGGAAAGATGATGGAGTGGGAAACTTGGTGAACTTAAATGAAAGGGAGGGTTCTCCCTACAGCAGATGCGAGACTTTGTGTTTATGGCCAATCTGTGTCGAAAGTCAGATGTTCATATCTCTCCCTGACAGGTGGACATGCAGCGAGGCGTGCATGGACGTTTCCTGGACCAGTCCACCTCTGTGAGAGAGGCAGCAGTTGAACTTGTTGGCAAGTTCATCCTCATCCGTCCCGAACTCATCCCACAATACTATGACATGCTCTCAGACAGAATACTGGTGAGTATTGAATACTGACTCTTTCTGTACAACCTTTCTCATGCATAAGATGCTTCCTCTGCCAGGTAATATCTGAAGTGGTGTATTTGAAGTCAGCTGTGGACATGGTCTTCAGAAGTGACTTTTGAAAGATTGAGATTTTATGGGCATTAGGGATTTGCCTCCTCCTCCTCCTCCTCCTCCTCCTCCTCCTCCTCCTCCTCCTCCTCCTCCCTCCCTTCCTCCTCCTCCTCCTCCTCCTCCTCCTCCTCCTCCTTCAGCTCCTCCTTATCCTCCTCCTCTTCCTCCTCCTCCTCCTCCTCCTCCTCCTCCTCCTCCTCCTCCTCTTCCTCCTCCTCCTCCTTCAGCTCCTCCTTTTCCTCCTGCTCTTCCTCCTCGTCTTCCTTCTTCAGCTCCTCCTTATCCTCCTCCTCCTCCTCCTCCTCCTCTTCTCCTCTTCCTCCTCCTCCTCCTCAGCTCCTCCTCTTCCTCCTGTTCTTCCTCCTGCTCTTCCTCCTTCAGCTCCTCCTTATCCTCCTCCTCCTCTTCCTCTTCTCCTCCTCCTTCCTCCTCCTACAGCTCCTCCTACTCCTCCTTCTTCTCCTCCTCCTCCTCCTTCAGCTCCTTCTCCTCTTCCTTCAGCTCCTCCTCCTCTTCCTTCATCTCCTCCTTCAGCTCCTCCTCTTCCTTCATCTCCTCCTTCATCTCCTCCTCCTCCTCCTCTTCTCCTCTTCCTCCTCCTCCTCCTCCAGTCTCCTCCTTCTCCAGCTCCTCCTCCTCCAGCTCCTCCTCCTCCTCCTCCTCCTCCTCCTCCTCCTCCTCCCTCCTCCTCCTCCTCCTTCATCCTCCTCCTCCTCCCTCTTCCTCCCCACTCCTCCTCCACCTCCTCCTCCTCCTCCCTTCTCCTCCTCCTCCTCCTACCCTCCTCCTCCTCCTCCTCCTCCTCCTCCTCCTCCTCCTCCTCCTCCTCCTCCTCCTCCTCATTATCATCCTCCTCCTCCTTCCTTTCCTTCCTACTCCTTCATAATCCTCCTCCTCCTTCCTTTTCTTCCTGCTCCTTCATTATCCTCCTCCTCCTTCCTTTTCCTCCTCCTCCTCCTCCTCCTCCGTGATGACTTTGTTTCTAGCTAGGTATAGTAGATCTACTGTAATAGTAATGACTTTTTGAATGTATGAATCAAATCTGATTGTTGGATGGTTGTGCTTTTTCTACAGGACACTGGTGTCAGTGTGAGAAAGAGGGTGATCAAAATTTTCAAGGACATCTGCATTGAGCAACCAGACTTCCCCAAGATTCCTGACATGTGTGTCAAGATGATCAGGAGGGTCAATGATGAGGAAGGCATCAAGGTAAGGCACATGAAAACTCCACTAAGATCATCATCATGCTGTACTCAGTTACCAGATGCTCTCTGACTCTCCTTTCAAAATGCTACTTCCTCCTTGATTATTTAGATGAGATCAGACGTACCGTGTTCCAGGTTAGCATCCTGTTTACAAAGATGGAAATTACTGTCATGGATAGGACTTGCACAAGAGATTTTTTAAACAGCTGTATTGTGTTTCAAATTCATTTACATTGAACTTTTTTTTGCAACCTTTTTGTCTGTTTTTTTATTTCAGAAACTGGTGAATGAGGTGTTCCAAGTCATGTGGTTCACATCCTTGAGCAGTCGGGAGAAAGACAGCAACCGACTCATCCAGAGAGTGATGAACATCACAGATGTGGTAAGTACTGAACTGCCTCTTCAGTGGTCAACTCCACCGTAGAGGCTGCCTGAAAGCACCCTACTTCCATAAGTCATCCTTGCATTTTGGTTTGCATTGTAGGCAGAGGTAGAGGCAGAAAATATTCTTGTGTTCAAAGCCAACATTTCCTGAAAATGTGCTATCATCTGATTACTATCTTCTTTTTTTTTTTAATGTGTAGGAATGTGAAATGCTGCAGAGAAATGCTATAGTTGACTCACATGCGAAGCAAAAGTGAGTCTATGTACTGAGCCGTGTCGTCCGTCCGGGCGGGTGTCCGTCCGTAAAAAACTTAAACGTTGGATTTTTCTCGGAGACTATTAAGTCTATCAACACCAAATGTGGCATGATGGTGTATGATGACAAGGCCTCAAAAAACATACATAGTGACTTGACCTTGCTTCAAGGTCAAGGTCACAGGAGCCATAAATGTGGTCTCAAAAACAGTCATTTTTCACATTTTCCCAGTTTTCTCCCACGTTATTGAGAATGGCGACCTTAGCTACAAGTGGTATATAGGTCAAAGCAAGCCCTATCTTTTGATACCAGTTTGGTTGACCTCTCTTCACGGTCAAGGTCACAGGAGCTCTTCAAAGTTGGATTGTATACATATTTTGAAGTGACCTTGACCCTGAACTATGGAAGATAACTGTTTCAAACTTAATAATTATGTGGGGCACATGTTATACTTTCATCATGAGACACATTTGTTCACATATCATCAAGGTCAAGGTCACTTTGACCCTTATGAAATGTGACCAAAATGGGGTAGTGAACCACTAAAAGTGACTATATCTCATGGTAGAAAGTGCCAATAAGCACCATTGTGCTTCCTATGTCTTGAATTAACAGCTTTGTGTTGCATGACCTTGGATGACCTTGACCTTGGGTCAAGGTCACATGTATTTTGGTAGGAAAAATGTGTAAAGCATTTCTTAGTGTATGATGTCATTGGTAGGTTTAGTTGTTTGACCTTGACCTTGAAGGTCACCTGAAAGTCAAGGTCATATAAAGGTCAAGGTCAAGCATGTGAGTCGTATGGGCTTTGCCCTTCTTGTTTTGATTTTTTACTCACATGCGAAGCAAAAGTGAGTCTATGTACTCACCCGTGTTGTGCGTCCGGGCGTCCGTAAAAACCTTTAACGTTGGATTTTTCTTGGAGACTATTAAGTATATCAACACTCAATTTGGCATGATGATGTATGATGACAAGGCGTCAAAAAACATACACAGTGACTTGACCTTGCTTCAAGGTCAAGGTCACAGGAGCTTTTTAAAGTTGGATTGTATACATATTTTGAAGTGACCTTGACCCTGAACTATGGAAGATAACTCTTCCAAACTTCATAACATTGTAGTTCTAGGTTGCAGGGGCCGTAAATGTTGTCTAAAAAGCAGCCATTCTTCACATCCTGTCATTATGTGAGTCGTGTGGGCTTTGCCCTTCTTGTTTTTTTAGGGGGTTTATCTGATTTGAGGATGTGCACGGCATATCACAAAAGCAAGTGTGCTGCAGTTTTGAAGTCTTTCGAACATAGTTTATTGGATAGACAGATGTCTTGATAAAATTTTCAAAACTAATGTCAAAATTAAGGATTGATTTCATATTATTTATAGTGTTTTTGAATGAAATGGGTGTCTCCTTTCCTTGCAGGTTGCTGCATCCAAAGACACTGGATACGAGTTTTTTGAGCAGTTGTTGGAGAATGTAAGTTGTGTTGACTTCTTGGATGCATGTGCAGTGTAATGGTCCTCTCTTGTGCTACACTTTCCAATTTGCTTGTTCCTCCCCCACCTCCTCTCCACCCTCCCACCCCACCTCTGTTGTTTGCATCAGTAGATTAAGATATATCTAAGTCTAACCCAGTGTCCTCTATTCCGCCCAAAGTTCTATAGTTACCATGAGTAGTACTACATGCAACTGCTGCTGCTGGACACCACCCTCGTCAGCTGGAACCTGTGGTTGTGGAGCTTTTAGGGCCTGCTCCAGTAGCTCAACTATAGGCCGCCTCTAGCAGCTCAAGGCACCACTGGGAGTGTCCAGTAGTTGATTTTACTATACTTAGGAGAATATCATCTCATTGGAAAATGGGGATGTGAAACATTTTGCCTGTAGTCTTGCTTGAAAATCATATTTCATTTTAATTCCTGATTTGACCACCTTTGGTGGTCAGTTAGTTTGGGGAGAGCATGGAAAGCCGCATTCGAAGTGAAGTGAATTGTCTATTCAGTTCTTGACACCTTGTTTCTGCTGTTGCTTGTGCAGCTTCTGAAGAAAGACGAGGATGGAAACTTCAACAAAGGCGCCCTGCAATCGTGTCGGCAAATTGTCGACTGCTTGGTAGAAAATGTCCTGAAGCTGGAGGAGAGGGGTGCTGGTAAGTAGTGGTCCTGTGTTCATGTGACTGTCGTGTGTCTGTCGTGTGTCCATCGTGTGTCTGTCGTGTGTTTGCAGTGTGTCTGTCATGTGTCTGTCGTAATGTTTGCTCACTCTCTCTTGGTGGTTTCTATCTTGTTCGTTTGGGTTTTTTGACTCACATGCGAAGCAAAAGTGAGTCTATGTACTCACCTGTTTTGTCCGTCCTGGCGTCCGAAAACTTTAACGTTGGATTTTTCTCGGAGACTATTAACCCTCTGAGCGCCGTCGGCGGTCATAACCGCCGAAGTAGTTACCTCCCCTCACAGCCGTCGGCGGTTATAGTCGACAAACTGATAGGCATGTTTGAATCTGGCGCTGTTTGCTATGAATCTTGGGATTGTGAGCTCTCTACGCATGGAGACTGCACAGAAGAGCCTCGCTTTCATAATAATAGTCGCCATATTGTTTCACTGCACGTGCGGGAATTTAGATCAAATTTTTAAGTTACTGATCGAGGTAGACACGCTGCCGCTCGATTTCGAATGCGCACGCTGGCCCAAAAATGACTCAGCTCGATCCTGATGAAGAGCGAATCTTCGAAATATTGTTCGATTCGGACTCGGAAGAAGAATTCCATGGCTTCACAGAGGAAGATTTGGTCGAGTTTAAGTGCAAGAATGCCGAGGAGGGATGCAAAGAAGTTTGCTACGCTGCATAAATTTGGGAAAAAGCCGAAGAAAAAAAGGAAGATAACGGTAGACTTGTCAACAGCCTCCGGAGCGGAGAATTCGACAGTGATCGCTTCTGTTTCGATCGACACTGCACCACGTGCGAGCGGCGATTCAGCAGCTACCACTCTTGACTTGAGTCGATCAAAACTACGTCTGGCGCAGCTGTTTCGAGGTTGCTCGCCTCCTCATCGTCCGCTCAGAAACGAAGACATGGAGTGGGAACCGACTTATGTCCTGACTCCGGAGCTCGAGAATCGACAGCGCTTGCTTCTAGTTCTACTTCGACCGAAGATGCACCTCTCGCTAGTAGTGATTTGGCAACCTCCGCACTCACGTTTATCGAATCTGCTTCTGGCGCAGCTGATGTTGCGAAAGCAATCGCCTCCTCATCGTCAGAATCTGTCCCTACCAGTGCCAAGAAACTTCGTCGTTTCGAGAGCGAGACAAGAGAGCCAGTAGGTGATGACGAGAACGTAATCGTCAGCATGAGCATGATGAACAAGCTCGTCTCCGTGTTCCGCTGCCGAGATTGTGACCAGCTGCCGTTAACAGTGACCAAAAATCAGTCGGCGATGTTTGGATCAGCGAGCAAGCTGAAAGTGTTCTGCTCAGCATGTGGGAACACCATTACGGCGGTCAGGACCTCACCAAAGACAGGTACTCTGCACAATGGCTATGACATCAACCGTCGTCTCGTCGTTGCTGCCACCTCCATTGGGATTGGGTTCACCCAACTGAGACGATTTTTCGCTCTCATGAACATGCCCCCACCCATGCATCTGAAGACATGGCAGCTCTACCAGAAGACGCTGCATTCAGGAGTTCATCGGGCTACTGATAGGCACCTTCAGGAGGCAGCTGAACAGGTTCGACTGATGTACTTGCAGTTGAAAATTAGTCAGCCAACTCCAGAAGGACGTCTAGATATTGCAGTTTCGTTTGATGGGAGCTGGCACAAGCGTGGGCGAACATCTCACAGTGGCATTGCTGCTGTCATCGAGATCTACAGTGGACTTGTTGTAGACTTTGTGAGATGTCAAGTTTCAGGAGTGATATGAATAAATGATGCGGAGGTAACACAACTTCAAATTTTTGGCATGATGTTGACAAGTGTTTGTACTGTATTAGTTATTGAAAAAACTTCCTGGTGCACTTTTCACAAGGTATTTTTTTATATAACCAATATTCAGACAGCTGATTTTGTAATGTAGGAAGTAATGTCTGAAAATTTAGAAGATAAATTATAGTTTTCAGCACCTTTCATAAGCAGATTTTGACATTTGCTCTTGTTGTCTGAATTTGTACTTGAATTGCTAGGAAATGCCTTCTCAGCACTTATAAATAGCATTAAAAAATTTTGGCGGGGGGCGTTGCCCCCCTGATCCCCCCAGCGGGGCGTTGCCCCTGCACCCCGCCGGGGCCTAAGCGGCCCCTGGACCCCGGCCAAGTTTCCTCTTTTTTTTCCATTTGCTGTCTTCATCCTTGATGATGACAAGGCCTCAAAAAACATACATAGTGATTTGTCCTTGCTTCAAGGTCAAGGTCGCAGGGGCCATAAATGTTGTCTTAAAAACAGTCATGTTTCACATTTTCTCAATTTTCTCTGAAGTTTTTGAGATTGGATACCTGACCTATATATGGTATATAGGGCAAAGTAAGCCCTATCTTTTGATACCAGTTTGGTTGACCTTGCTTCAAGGTCAAGGTCACAGGAGCTCTTCAAAGTTGGATTGTATACATATTTTGAAGTGACCTTGACCCTGAACTATGGAAGATAACTGTTTCAAACTTAATAATTATGTGGGGCACATGTTATACCTTCATCATGAGACACATTTGGTCACATATCATCAAGGTTAAGGTCACTTTGACCCTTATGAAATGTGACCAAAATGGGGTAGTGAACCACTAAAAGTGACCATATCTCATGGTAGAAAGTGCCAATAAGCACCATTGTGCTTCCTATGTCTTGAATTAACAGCTTTGTGTTGCATGACCTTGGATGACCTTGACCTTGGGTCAAGGTCACATGTATTTTGGTAGGAAAAAAGCGTAAAGCATTTCTTAGTGTATGATGTCATTGGTAGGTTTAGTTGTTTGACCTTGACCTTGAAGGTCACCTGAAGGTCAAGGTCATATAAAGGTCAAGGTCAAGCATGTGAGACGTATGGGCTTTGCCCTTCTTGTTGGTTTTTGCTTTTTCCGTCGGAGTTATGATGAATATGTTTGATAACCAGCATATTTGATGAAGGAAGATTGCCTTACTGTCTCTCATTATTTTGTTTTAAAATATCCACCATGAGCCTCTGGTCGGATGTAATCTTGAAATCCTTACAATGGAATTAAGAAGGGGATTGTCATAGAAATATTTTGCCTACTTGCGTGTTGGTTTTGAGAATGCTTGAGGATGAAATGACTGTGAATTTTATCAAAATCCTCATAGGCTGACTGTGTTCTCTTGTCCTCCTTTCAGAATCAGGGGAGGGCAAGGGATCAAGCTCTCGACTGGTTGCATGTCTTTCAACTCTGTATTTATTCAGCAAAATCAAGCCAGATCTCATGTTGAACCATGCAACAACTCTTCAGCCCTATCTGGACATCAAATGCAGTGTGAGTAGGGACTGGAACTCATATTTCTGTAAAAGACCATATTTCTTTGGTTTTAGCAGTTGCAGCACAATATTCAGCTGCCAACTGTTGACATCAACAACCGACTTGATCACGGTTTCTTTTTCTAACGAGCATGCAAAGGGAAGGAACCGCCAACGTAAAATTTCCTCCCTTCACTATGAAAAAACCACAAATTAAAACTGGCTGCCATTTCTACATGAGCAAAAAAGTTTTGTTAGGACAACCAACAGATTTTCATAGATAATGATTTTGAGTTGTTTGCACAGATATTTTTTTTTATTCACAACTACCTAGCCAACGAAAGTTAACGCTAGAGCTGAGGTGCCTCTGACCTATCGGGCAGCTATGGGGCTTAAAATTAACACCACTATCCATCATTTGATAAGTTTGAATAGTTTCTAGGTCTCATTCTTTGACAGATTGTCTTGATCATTGTCTGCCTGGTGCTGGATTTCTTTACCTTAGAAACTTGAATGAATGTAAACACTTGTGATGAATGTGTGATTTAGTGCCTAGTGATGTGATGACCAGCCAGTGAATCATAGTCTTGCTTTTGCATGGATGCAGACACGGAAAGGTGTGCTGTGAGTGTGTGTGTGTGTGTGTGTATTTGATTGCGTGTGTGTGTTTGATTGTGTGTGTATGTGTGTTTGATTGTGTGTGTATGTGTGTGTGTGTGTGTTTGATTGTGTGTGTGTGTGTTTGATTGTGTGTGTGTGTGTGTGTGTGTGTTTGACTCTGTGTGTGTGTGTGTGTGTGTGTGTGTTTGATTGTGTGTGTGTGTGTTTGATTGTGTGTGTATGTGTGTGTATATGTGTGTGTGTTTGTGTGTGTGTGTGTGTGTGTGTGTGTGTGTGTGTGTGTGTGTGTTTGATTGTGTGTGTGTGTGTGTTTGATTGTGTGTGTATGTGTGTGTGTGTGTGTGTGTGTGTGTGTGTGTGTGTGTGTTTGATTGTGTGTGAGTGCTTGTGCTACATTGTATTCATACATCAATAGAGCTTGTGAAAAATGGCTGTAGACTGTATTTCCAGTAGAGCAGCATTTGAAGGGGGGGGGGGGGGGGGGGGGGGGGTTGTGTATGTGTGTGTGTTTGATTGTGTGTGTGTGTGTTTGATTGTGTGTGTGTGTGTGTTTGTCTCTGTGTGTGGTGTGTGTGTGTGTGTGTCACATCTTTTAAGAATCAGTTTGAATTGTGGCCTTACCTGTCAAAATCAACTAACCACTATTCCACACATGCTCAGGGTGGGGTTTAGGAGGGGTGAGTTGATGCAAAGCTTCTGTCTTACTCAATGCCTGTGATGCCTCTCCTTGAAGACCCATTGCAACATTGTGTGTTTGTATACATGTATGTGTGTGTATGTATACATGTATGTGTGTGTGTATGTATACATCTATGTGTGTGTGTTTGCAGACCCAGGGAGACATGCTGGTGCTGCACCATGTGGCTCGCATCCTGGAGCTGGTGGTGCCGCTGATGGACCATCCCAGTGAGACTTTCCTGATGCAGCTGGAGGAAGACATGATGAAGCTCATCCTCAGACATGGCATGATGGTATGTCTGGCTGGCTGATGTCCCATGCACTGGCATGCAAAAACACCTCTAGAAACCTGTCGTAGATGAAGTTGAGATAGTACCAATACTTAATTAACTGAAATCTTATGTGTTATATGTGAATGATTTTCATGAAATTACAGTTAAGCTCAATTAATACAATTGTGGGGGATTACGCTGCAGAATGATTTGAGATCTGTGTAAGTCATTCCCTCTGCTCCTTACATCCTTGCCTGCAAAGTGCTCCACTCTCCACGTTGCATGTGCAGGTGGTGCAAAGCTGCATCAGCTGTCTGGGAGCAGTGGTGAATCATGCCAGCCACAACTACCCACTGGTCAGAGACTGCTTCCAGAAGTTCTTTGGTAAGTGTCATGTGCTTTGGACTGCATGGCTGTGAGTGTATGTGTGGTGTGCTTTCATGCGTGCATGCTTCTGACATAAAAGACCGATGGCTGTGAGTGTATGTGTGGTGTGCTTCCATGCGTGCATGCTTCTGACATAAAAGACCGATGGCTGTGAGTGTATGTGTGGTGTGCTTCCATGCGTGCATGCTTCTGACATAAAAGACCGATGGCTGTGAGTGTATGTGTGGTGTGCTTCCATGCGTGCATGCTTCTGACATAAAAGACCGATGGCTGTGAGTGTATGTGTGGTGTGCTTCCATGCGTGCATGCTTCTGACATAAAAGACCGATGGCTGTGAGTGTATGTGTGGTGTGCTTCCATGCGTGCATGCTTCTGACATAAAAGACCGATGGCTGTGAGTGTATGTGTGGTGTGCTTCCATGCGTGCATGCTTCTGACATAAAAGACCGATGGCTGTGAGTGTATGTGTGGTGTGCTTCCATGCGTGCATGCTTCTGACATAAAAGACCGATGGCTGTAAGTGTATGTGTGGTGTGCTTTCATGCATGCATGCTTCTGACATAAAAGACCGATGGCTGTGAGTGTATGTGTGGTGTGCTTCCATGCGTGCATGCTTCTGACATAAAAGACCGATGGCTGTGAGTGTATGTGTGGTGTGCTTCCATGCGTGCATGCTTCTGACATAAAGACCGATGGCTGTGAGTGTATGTGTCTGTGTGGTGTGCTTCCATGCGTGCATGCTTCTGACATAAAAGACCGATGGCTGTGAGTGTATGTGTGGTGTGCTTCCATGCGTGCATGCTTCTGACATAAAAGACTGATGGCTGTGAGTGTATGTGTGGTGTGCTTCCATGCGTGCATGCTTCTGACATAAAAGACTGATGGCTGTAAGTGTATGTGTGGTGTGCTTTTATGCGTGCATGCTTCTGACATAAAAGACCGATGGCTGTGAGTGTATGTGTGGTGTGCTTCCATGCGTGCATGCTTCTGACATAAAAGACCGATGGCTGTGAGTGTATGTGTGGTGTGCTTCCATGCGTGCATGCTTCTGACATAAAAGACCGATGGCTGTAAGTGTATGTGTGGTGTGCTTCCATGCGTGCATGCTTCTGACATAAAAGACCGATGGCTGTGAGTGTATGTGTGGTGTGCTTCCATGCGTGCATGCTTCTGACATAAAAGACCGATGGCTGTGAGTGTATGTGTGGTGTGCTTCCATGCGTGCATGCTTCTGACATAAAAGACCGATGGCTGTGAGTGTATGTGTCGTGTGCTTCCATGCGTGCATGCTTCTGACATAAAAGACCGATGGCTGTGAGTGTATGTGTGGTGTGCTTCCATGCGTGCATGCTTCTGACATAAAAGACCGATGGCTGTGAGTGTATGTGTCTGTGTGGTGCTTCCATGCGTGCATGCTTCTGACATAAAAGACCGATGGCTGTGAGTGTATGTGTGGTGTGCTTCCATGCGTGCATGCTTCTGACATAAAAGACCGATGGCTGTGAGTGTATGTGTCGTGTGCTTCCATGCGTGCATGCTTCTGACATAAAAGACCGATGGCTGTAAGTGTATGTGTGGTGTGCTTCCATGCGTGCATGCTTCTGACATAAAAGACCGATGGCTGTGAGTGTATGTGTGGTGTGCTTTCATGCGTGCATGCTTCTGACATAAAAGACCGATGGCTGTGAGTGTATGTGTGGTGTGCTTTCATGCGTGCATGCTTCTGACATAAAAGACCGATGGCTGTGAGTGTATGTGTGGTGTGCTTCCATGCGTGCATGCTTCTGACATAAAAGACCGATGGCTGTGAGTGTATGTGTGGTGTGCTTCCATGCGTGCATGCTTCTGACATAAAAGACCGATGGCTGTGAGTGTATGTGTGGTGTGCTTTCATGCGTGCATGCTTCTGACATAAAAGACCGATGGCTGTGAGTGTATGTGTCTGTGTGGTGTGCTTCCATGCGTGCATGCTTCTGACATAAAAGACCGGTGTATGTGTGGTGTGCTTCCATGCGTGCATGCTTCTGACATAAAAGACCGATGGCTGTGAGTGTATGTGTGGTGTGCTTCCATGCGTGCATGCTTCTGACATAAAAGACTGATGGCTGTGAGTGTATGTGTCTGTGTGGTGTGCTTCCATGCGTGCATGCTTCTGACATAAAAGACCGATGGCTGTGAGTGTATGTGTGGTGTGCTTCCATGCGTGCATGCTTCTGACATAAAATTATTTTTTTTAATTTTTTTTTAAATTTTTTTAAAGATTATTTACAAAAAACAAAAGAAACAGAGGAGAGAGAAAAAAAAGAAGGTAAGGTACACATTGCAGTTTTCACTAAACAACATCAATCATCATTATCCTCAATCATCTTCCTCACCATCATCAATCATTAGTTCAAACAATTGGGAGGGGAAAAAAAGAAGAAGAAAAAAAAAAAAGAGTAAGGTACACATTGCAGTTTTCATTATCAGCATCAATCATCATCTTCATCATCATCATCAATCATCAGATCAAACAAGCAATGGGGGGGGGGGGGGAGAAAAACAGATAAAAAAGGAAAAAGGTAAGGTAAGGTACACACTGCAGTTTTTATTATCAACATCAATCATCATCATCATCGATCATCATCAATCATCAGTTCAAACAAACAATTGGGGAGAAGAAAAAAAAAAGGTGGGGTGGGGTTTGGGGTTTATCTCCTTCTAGCGAAAAAAAGAACGAAATAGAAGGAGATATAAGTTGTTGAGAGAGAGAGAGAGAGAGAGAGAGAGAGAGAGAGAGAGAGAGAGAGAGAGAGAGAGAGAAAGATAGACAGGGAAGGCATGTGTGTGAAAGGTATGTGAAATTTATAAATGCAAGGGCATCAGATGGTGAAGAAGGAATGTTAGGAATGCTGGACAAGATGGAGTGATGGGGATTACACAGCGCCGAATTGTGTCGAGTTGCAT
This sequence comes from Theodoxus fluviatilis, assembly GCA_034096865.1. Taxonomy (NCBI): domain Eukaryota; kingdom Metazoa; phylum Mollusca; class Gastropoda; order Cycloneritida; family Neritidae; genus Theodoxus; species Theodoxus fluviatilis. The sequence goes on along the minus strand of JAWQFJ010002503.1, from coordinate 68,001 downwards.
TTCTAATAAAAGTCAATGTAATGTACAGTATATTAATTCATTATATAAAATTGTTCCATTTTGTCTTAAACTGTTCAAGGGTCTGGCTGATTTTTGCGCTATATTTTTCTATTTGAATTACCTGTATTATGTATCTGGTCAAATCGTGAATATTTGGTTTTTCATCTTTCTGCTTACAATAATAAATATGTTTTCTAGTTAGGGTTAATATGTGATTTACTGCTTTACTTTCCTGCAAAGCTCCAAATAGTTTTTCGGAAGTGGTGAATTTGACAGCATGGTCTAGTTTTTGAGACATATACAATTCAATATTGTCCCAGAGAATCCTGGTAAATGGACAAAGGAGAAAAACATGTTCCAGTGTCTCTCGTTCATTTCTACACATGCTGCACCTGTCGTCGTTTGTTAGTCTTATTGCTTTCAGAAATACATTAGTTGGTAGGATTCTGTGCAAGAGCTTGAACTGAAATGATCTTGTTCGCGTGTCTGGGTTAGCCCATTTATTTAATGTGTGATACTTCTTCCATGGAAGATTGTAGTCGGACAGGTATCTTGACCATTTTTCATGTCCTGCAGGTAGTGCATTGTTTTTTGTTAGAGTGTCATAGAAAAAAGTAATGCCTTTCTTTGCTTTGGTTTCTAATATTTCCTTAATTGGAGGAGAACTGGGAATATCTAGCATAGATTGATTACAGTTACATGCGAGGATATCTTTCCATCTCCCCGGAATATTATGCACTATTCTGTTGTATAATAAAAAATTGCCATTAATCTGGTACTGCGACATTATTTCAGAAAAAAATTTTGGTTGACCTTTCACATTGACGATATCTCTGACTGACTTTATGCCGGCGTTGTACCACGCAAGGTTGAACAAGTATTTATCTTTCATAGATGGATTGTTCCACAAAGAGTGAGAGAGAATTTGTTCTACTGTTGATGGTTGATCAAATTTTGTTAACATCTCATTCCAATGGCTAAAAACCTCTTTCCAAAATGGATTTAGTCCCGCGACGGCTTGAGGGTGGACACAGCCTCCCGTCTTCAGTAAGATTTCACACTCGTGGTCCGTAAAAGATATATAGTTGCGTGTGAAGTTATCTTGCAATAAACGTCTCATCCAAGTTAATTTTAGAGCCTTGTCAAAGCTACCTACATCTATCATTCCCAATCCTCCCTCACTGCATTCTTTTATCATTACATCTCTCTTTATGGACATAAAATAATTATGGCTGTGGTGTTGCTGTGCTCTGTTCTCTGGTTTAGTTAAGGCTAATGTAGAAGAAAACTTTGTTTTTAATTTAAATATTTGTATTATTCTTCAGGACTTATGATGAAACCGCATGAGTTTGATTGCCTGCTCCTAGCCTTCCTCCCACCCCCATCCTGTTTTTTCCCGAACTTATATAATCCCTCCCTCCCTCCCTCCCTCACCTCCACTCCCTACCTCCATCACCATCCCTCCCTCCCTCCCTACCTCTCCCTCCTCCCTCCCTCTCCTTCACTCCTCTCTCCCTCATCCTCCCTCCCTCTCTCTCTCTCTCTCTCTCTCTCTCTCTCTATCTATCTCCCTCTCTCTCCCCCCCCCCTACTTAGCAGGTCTTTTCTGCAACAAAAATAGAAATGAGCTCCTTGTTTGTAACAGTGATGTGATATGTGACATGCAGGAACTTGACATTGTAATTTATCATGAGAATGGTTGAAGCAATAACAAATTTGATGATGATGAAAGGGAAGACGATGATGATGGTAGTGATGATGATGGTAGTGTGAGGATGCAGACGACTAAGATGGTGATGGTTTTGATGCATGGCTGCTGCAGGAGTGCTGTGCAAGCTGATGGAGGAGCACAAGAGATGTCAGGGCAAGGATGGCGCCGCGGCCCAGGCCAAGTGCCACAAGCCCACGCTGCTGCGCTCCCTCTTCATTGTGGGCCTGCTGTGCAAGCACTTCGACTTTGACGCCAAGGAGATGGGGGAGGCCAGGGTAGGCAGGCACTGCAACCTCCTCTTCTTCCAGATGGAGTGGGCCCACTGTGACAGGCTGGAATGGATTCAGGCAGGAGCTGCTTTGGAATATAAACTATTTTTCACAATTCTCGTCTTTGTATTTGAAATTGCGTTTTGGTTGGTATGGCCGTCAGTTCTACATGGCAGTGCTGATCGCATACCTTGATACCTGGAGATTTGAGTTGGTTGGTTGGTTGGTTGGTTGGTTGGTTGGTTGGTTGGTTGGTTGGTTGGTTGGTTGGTTGGTTGGTTTTTCAAGAAATGGATGACCTTTACAGGTCAGTTGTATCAAGATCATCTACTTAGTAGTGAAGCTTGGGCAAGAAGTAATCCACCTGATTGGTTGACAGTTGCAGAAATGCAACTGCTGATCATTCATCTTTGCTACAGTACTGTATGTGACCACTGGTGACAAACCATGTGAAAGCAGCTCAAACAGTTGTCAAGCAAATGCCAAGTAAAGTCACCCAGGAGCTTAGTAATGGAATGTTTTTTTTTAATCCTGTAGCTTCACACATATGCCAATAAAAAGTATGCTTATATACGTGATTTTTCAGTAAATTTGTATAAAAAGCTTAATAATTTTGTTTTCCCATGCAGGATCATGTATGTATGCATGAATCTTGACAGTGCATGATGGAAGGAAGACCAAGTAGCCTGTATGATCAGAAGATGTGTGTACCATAAACTACTTAACTTCCAATTGCAGGTTCGAGTGAGAGACAAGGTGTTTGATGTGCTTGTCTACTTCATCTCCCATGACGACGAGGAAGTGCGGCACAAGGCGCTGACTGCCATAGGTCAGTTCTGCTCACTCTGTGTGTGTGTGTGTGTGTGCGTGCGTGCGTGTGTGTGTGCGTGTGTGTGTGTGTGTGTGTGAGTGTGTGTGTGTGTGAGTGTGTGTGTGTGTGTGTGTGTGAGTATGTGTGTGTGTGAGAGTGTGCGTGTGTGTAAGTGTGTGTGTGTGTGTGTGTGTGAGTATGTGTGTGTGTGTGAGTGTGCGTGTGTGTAAGTGTGTGTGTGTGTGAGTGTGTGTAAGTGTGTGTGTGCGTGTGTGTGTGTGTGTGTGTGAGTGTGTGTGTGTGTGTGTGTGTGTGAGTGTGTAAGTGTGTGTGTGTGTGTGTGTGTGTGTGTGTGTGTGTGTGTGAGTGTGTGTGTGTGTGTGTGTGTGTGTGTGTGTGTGTGTGAGTGTGTGTGTGTGAGTGTGGGTGTGTGTGTGGGTGTTTATGTTCGTGTGTGTGTATGTGAGATCCCACATCTGCATGTAAAGAGATGATGTTCCCTCTTCAATGTCATATCCCTGTGTCCATCTTACTGTCAGTTGTATACTAATTGTTTGCTCTTTTTTTGTGTAATCAGTTCTGATAACTAAGGAAGTTGTTTTTGTCACAAAATGCCATTATTACAATATTTTCTTGAAGCACCTTTGCCAGAAATGTTTCATGGTATTGTGATAGCTTGATGAACAATGGGGAGAGGGGATTGATAGAAGATACATTCTCTCTCTCTCTCTCTCTCTCTCTCTCTCTCTCTCTCTCTCTCTCTCTCTCTCTCTCTCTCTCTCTCTCTCTCTCTCCTCCCTCCCTCCCTTGCTCCCTCCCTCCCTCCCTCTCCCTCCCTCCCTCCCTCCCTCCCTCCCTCCCTCCCTCCCTCCCTCCCTCCCTCCCTCCCTCCCTCCCTCCCTCCCTCCCTCCTCTCCCTCTCTCTCTCTCTCTCTCTCTCTCTCCTCTCTCTCTCTCTCTCTCTCTCTCTCTCTCTCCCTCTCTCTCTCTCACACACACTCTCTCTCTCCTCTCTCTCCTCCTCTCCTCTCCTCTCTCTCTCTCTCTCTCTCTCTCTCTCTCTCTCTCTCTCCCTCTCTCTCTCTCTCTCTCTCTCTCTCTCTCTCTCTCTCTCTCTCTCTCTTGCTGGTGATACCTATTGCTGATGCTGCTGTAAATGCCTATTTGCCCAGGGTTCATGGTGACGGAGCACTATGACTACCTGCTGGGCAAGGTGCTGAAGGACATGTACTGCTACTATCTCACCAACACCCAGGCCTCCACCAAACTCAGGATACAGGTGAGCAAGCTGCCTCCTTCCTGCATGTGCTGATACTGCCTTGGTACCATTACTTCATGAATGCTATGATGACAAAGAGAGTGTTCTAAATGACAAGTATGGTATGTTCACTATAGCATTTGTCCATATTCAGGAAGTCTTTGACCTGATTTCATTTTACTAGACAGGCATGAGAAAGCACTCCTAATGCTGCATTTTGTTGTGGCATTATTGCACATGCATCAGTTAATCAGTTCTAGAGTTTGTCATATTTTTCTCAGAGCTTGTGCTCACTGAGTGCTGTATTTCATGCAGGAGAAATGACCTTGTGCATATGTGTTTACAGGTTCTCCGGAATCTCCAGAACTACCTGATAGAGGAGGAGGTGCGAATGCAGAGAGCAGATCAGGAGTGTAAGTATGAAAAATTACATGCAGATTACTGTAGGCTTTGTGTGGTGGTATCACCGACTCTATACAAGTTACTGTGTTTGCAAGTGAGTAGTAGTGGCAACCATTCCATGACCTGTAATGTTGTGTATACATATATGGTGACTTACAGCATACTTTTCAATAATGACAGCTATCATAAATAAGAACGCATGTCTGTTGACTTGTAGTTTATCATAACAGTTTACTACATTTGAATTGAATGAGCTGGAAAGTGATTTTTGGGGGAAAATATCATAACTTCTCTTTGCTTGATGCTAGAGTGCTTTCATGGGTTTTATGGTTTATAATTGCTTGGCAGGTTATGATGGGGCATTTTGCCAGACATTAGTGGACATCTTAACCAAAATTTGTATTGTGTAATGAAATCTCTACATACAGAGAATTAACAGCTTTGTGTTGCATGACCTTGGATGACCTTGACCTTAGGTCAAGGTGACGTGTATTTTGGTAGGAAAAAAGCGTAAAGCATTTCTTAGTGTATGATGTCATTGGTAGGTTTAGTTGTTTGACCTTGACCTTGAAGGTCACCTGAAGGTCAAGGTCATATAAAGGTCAAGGTCAAGCATGTGAGACGTATGGGCTTTGCCCTTCTTGTTGGTTTTTGCTTTTTCCGTCGGAGTTATGATGAATATGTTTGATAACCAGCATATTTGATGAAGGAAGATTGCCTTACTGTCTCTCATTATTTTGTTTTAAAATATCCACAATGAGCCTCTGGTCGGATGTAATCTTGAAATCCTTACAATGGAATTAAGAAGGGGATTGTCATAGAAATATTTTGTCTACTTGCGTGTTGGTTTTGAGAATGCTTGAGGATGAAATGACTGCGAATTTTATCAGCTGAACTCGCATTTGAGCTGTGCTTTTTCTGCCTCCCTTTGAAATGAAATGACCCCCTGTGGGTTGGGGGTTTAGAATTGACCTACCATGTCTCCCTATGTGATAAATAAGAGGTAAATAATTAGGGACACCTCGACTTTATTTGCGTTTATTCTAGTGATTTCCATGCTTAATGGGCCTTACATAATCTGCAAAGGCTGATAGGCCGTAAAACACCATCCATCCATCCATCCATCCATCCACCCACCCACCCAACCACCCATCCATCCATCCCTTTGAAGTGATGTTTCAAGCAGCACTGTGTTCTTTTCGCAGGGAAGAAGCACTGTAAGGAGGAGGATCTGAAGGAGATGGGTGACATCCAGTCAGGGTAAGCTGTGACTAAACTTCATTGCATGCACTGTATCAGTAAGAGCTCCGTCTCTTCCAGTGAAGTAGCCAGGCCAGCAGACGGAGCCATTTTTAACTTTAGTGCACTCAGCCATAGAGCTATTTGGATTTGAAGATTAAAGAGCTGTAAGTGATGGTTAAATAGTCAGTGTTGTTCCTGGACATTGGTCATGCATGAAGGGAACTGTTTTTGTTGATTTGACGTTTGTTTGGCAGAAGTCACCAAAAGAGTATTCATCTGGTTTTAATACATTCCGACCCCCAGAACGTTGAACTTTTTGTGCAGCAGAAAAGATAAGAGTTAGTGAATGCATCAAGTAGGATGCAGTAAGACTCATTTTAAACCTAAAGACCCTTTTGCTGCTTCCATGATGGTAGTCCAAAGTGCCAGTACAGGTGTGAGACGTACGCTGAGTATTCTCTGAGAAACCTTGCATAGAAGCTGCTTGCTGGCTGTTGCAGAATGGCCAGCACCATCATGCAGGTCTACCTCAAGCAGGTTCTGGAGTCCTTTGTGCATGCCAACTCCCAGGTGCGCATGGCCGCACTAGGAGTCATCACTCTGGTTCTCAAACAGGGCCTTGTCCATCCCATCCAGGTAATGTCTCTCCTTCAGTGTAGTGTGTGTGTGTGTGTAAGAGAGAGAGAGAGAGAGAGGGTGAGAGAGAGAGAGCGAGAGGGGGGGGGGGAGGGGGGGTGAGAGAGGGGGGGTGGGGGGGGGGGGGGGGGGGGGGACTTTGATTTGGACTTCTTTATTGCAAGGAGGGCCATTTTCACAGCAATTTTATGACAATTGCACTTGTTACACATTCTGATTTATTTTGCATTTGCATCATTGGACAACAAATTTGCCAATATGGCAAATCAGAAAGGAAGAAAATTAGCATTTCCTTCTTGAAACACATCAAAGCAGTTTGTGTGTGTGTGTGTTTGTGTGTGTGTATGTGTGTGTGTGTGTGTATGTGTAGAGTCAAGCAGGGTCTTTCCCTGTCACTGGTGTGCCCATACATGTACAGACATCTGTAGTTTAGGGGAATAAGCAACCACAGTTCAAGGGGGGTGGGATGAGGCAATTTTAGCTTTGATTGTGCGTTGACTGTGAATACTCTTGTAATACAACTAACTTTGCATGTCATCTTGGAGATGTTGACAACGTGTTCAAGTGCATAATATGTAAACATAGCAACTTTGGGGGGTGGGGTGGGATCATTTGCATACCAGCTCATGCCTTTGTGTGTGTGTGTGTGCAACTTCCTTCTCTCTCTCTCTCTCTCTCTCTCTCTCTCTCTCTCTCTCTCTCCTCTCTCTCTCTCTCTCTCTCTCTCTCTCTCACTCACCCTCTCTCTCTCTCTCTCTCTCTCTCTCTCTCTCTCTCTCTCTCTCTCTCTCTCTCTCTCTCTCTCTCTCTCTCTCTCTGTCTTTTACTCACTCACTCTTACACTTTAAACCATGTCTCCCTGCGTAAGTTGCAGAACTGACAAGGTTGTTGTGTTGTTTTTGCGGTACTTACACAGTTATGTTACTTGTCAAGAGTGTGCAATTGCTATCATGTATTATGTACCGAGTTTTAAATTGGAAGTGTAGAAATCAAATGCTTGGTGCAGTAAGTTGAGTTATGGGGTTAAAAAGTTGAAACGTGACTCTTTGTACACAAGAAAGAATACTTTGGTAAATGCTGTTCAGTTGTCACTGTGGCTTCCGTGCATCAACAGTCTGCTTTATTTTTCCATCGTTTGTCTTCAGTGCATGCCGTACCTGATCTGCATGGGCTCAGACCCTGAGTCAGCAATACGGGTGAAAGCTGACCAGCAGCTTCAGGACATTGAGAAGAAGTACCCTGGCTTCACACACGTAAGTCATCTCATCCTAAGCCACTCTGTTTGTGTGGCTATGGAGAAATCTCTGTGGTCTCAAGGTTAATGATTTGATTTAGTTGGAATGTACTCTGGGAAATGTCAAAACAATGTTATGAAAGTATTTATCAAAATTGATAGAATATTTCAATGAGCTATAGAAAAGTGCAGCAACAGTAAATCATGATAATGTTTAGATGTGCTGTGCAGGAAAAACCCATGTTATTCATGCCAGTCTCGTCAGATGGAAGAATAGGCAGTCTAATGTGTCTGTTGTTCTATTATGGATGAGCACTTAGGAGCTGACAGGTGTGTGTACTACAGTTGAACACGTGTTGATGAGGAGCTTGCTGTGCTGTTGACTGCAGATGAAGGCCCTGGCAGGCATCAAGGAGTCCTACAGGCTGCAACAGG
>JAWQFJ010002503.1:44804-59993 GCA_034096865.1 Theodoxus fluviatilis | reverse complement strand
CTTTTTTTTGTGCTGAGGGCAATTTTAGCTCTGATTGTGCGTTGCCGTGAATACTCTTGTAATACACTAACTTGGACAATGTCATCTTTTGGTGCGATGATTGACAAACGGTGTTCACAGTCGCAACTAATTGTACAACATAAGCAAACTTTGGGGGGTGGGGTGGGATCATGTGCATAGCGCAGCTCATCGCCTTGGTGTGTGTGTGTAGTGAGTGCAACTTTCCTTCGCTCTCTCGATTCTCTCTCTCCTCTCTCTCTCTTCTCTTCCTCTCTCGCTCTCTCCTCTCATCTCTCTCTCTCTCTCTCATCTCACCCTCTCTCTCTCTCTCTCTCTCTTGCTCTCTCTCTCTCTCTACTCTCTCTCTACTCTCTCTCCTCTCACTCTCTCTCTCTCTACTGTCTTTTCACTCACTCACTCTTACACTTTAAAACCATGTCTCCCTGCGTAAGTTGCAGAACTGACAAGGTTGTTGTGTTGTTTTTGCCACGGTACTTACACAGTTATGTTACTTGTCAAGAGTGTGCAATTGCTATCATGTATTATGTACCGAGTTTTAAATTGGAAGTGTAGAAATCAAATGCTTGGTGCAGTAAGTTGAGTTATGGGGTTAAAAAGTTGAAACGTGACTCTTTGTACACAAGAAAGAATACTTTGGTAAATGCTGTTCAGTTGTCACTGTGGCTTCCGTGCATCAACAGTCTGCTTTATTTTTCCATCGTTTGTCTTCAGTGCATGCCGTACCTGATCTGCATGGGCTCAGACCCTGAGTCAGCAATACGGGTGAAAGCTGACCAGCAGCTTCAGGACATTGAGAAGAAGTACCCTGGCTTCACACACGTAAGTCATCTCATCCTAAGCCACTCTGTTTGTGTGGCTATGGAGAAATCTCTGTGGTCTCAAGGTTAATGATTTGATTTAGTTGGAATGTACTCTGGGAAATGTCAAAACAATGTTATGAAAGTATTTATCAAAATTGTTAGAATATTTCAATGAGCTATAGAAAAGTGCAGCAACAGTAAATCATGATAATGTTTAGATGTGCTGTGCAGGAAAAACCCATGTTATTCATGCCAGTCTCACCAGATGGAAGAATAGGCAGTCTAATGTGTCTGTTGTTCTATTATGGATGAGCACTTAGGAGCTGACAGGTGTGTGTACTACAGTTGAACACGTGTTGATGAGGGGCTTGCTGTGCTGTTGACTGCAGATGAAGGCCCTGGCAGGCATCAAGGAGTCCTACAGGCTGCAACAGGTCTTGCACCACGACACAGAGGAGCCTATCCGTGGCTACCGTCAGGCAGAGGAAGGCAACCAGAGCCTCAATGCCTTCCTCTTCACGGTGCTCCGTGCCAACCGCTCGCACCGCCGTGCCCTGCTCACCAGTCTGCTTCACCTCTTCGATGACTCGGGGGTAGGCTTCTGCTGATGAGTCTGCATGGATGGAGAAAACGCAGTTGTCATTCACTGTGAAGATTTGTACCACTAAAGACAGATACTGTATAGTTTTGGATGTAAAACCCTGTACTAATGATCTATTCTTTTGTTAAATTAAGGCTTTTTGTTCTCTTCTTCTTTTCCTCTGCTTGCCCTTCCTCATTCTCCGCCTCACCTCCTCCTCATCATGCTAAATCCGATATAGATCTGTCATAAGACTCTGCTCTGTTATCAAACAGATGAGAGATATGTATTTACTTTTTTTAAGGGTTAAAATTATATATTTCACTATGCAATTATCAATTAAAGCACTCTTTTGCTTTCTTAGAGAACATATTTTCTTCAATGTATCTTTGGGTAACAATTCTTAACTCAATGACAACGCACCGCATCATATGATGTGGTGCTTATGTAAATTTCTTGTGCATGTTGTGAGGGGCTCTTAACCAATCGAGGTAGTCTAGTTCTCTTATAAGATAGTGAGGAACATTATAGATCGTCTGTGTCTCTGAATTTGAAGAGGATAAGGCACTGCCAGACTTTGTTTACACATGTGGCAAGGGGGTAATTTCAACGCTAAATCGCAATGGCGTCGTAGCAGGATGATGAGGATTTTGTTGAAATCGCTATGGAAGAAGGATCAGATGAGAAGGACGATGTGCTCCTTTTTTTCATGAAGAGGACTAAGATGAAAAAGATGCAGTTTTAGAGGAGCAGATCCTAGATACAGTGGAGGAACTGCTCACCGAAGAAGAGGAATCGGAAACTGATCCGTACATGTTGTCAGCTGAGCAAGTCGGCCTCCCTCCAGCCGAATTACAAATAGGCACGCCAGACGGTATCCTTCTTTGTTGCAAAACTATATTCAAAGTAAAAATAATGTGAGAGTGACATTGATCTACAAGGATAAAGGAGGCATAGCTTTCTAATGATGGCAACAGTTTTTCCATTGCTTGATTAGTATTTTTTTCAGCAATTTCTGTAAAAATGCCCAGAAACATGCGTCTCCAGTCAATATGAGCTAAAAATAGTGCCGTCTTCAATGAGTTAATATGAATATCCCTCCTTTTTTCCCTTTTTTCTTCTCTTTTTTGTTTTTCTGCTGCATCACCTTTCCACTGCAAGTAGACACTTAGAACTTTTAAAGTGAAGGAAGGAAGAGAGACTTGCCTGTGAACAGCATGCCTAGATCCATCAGGGCAACTGCAGCATACTTCAGTGAGTTAGTGCTACCTTTACAGTACTGACTACTGTATGGGGAGCAGCCTCGGCCAGATGTCCCTGAGCCCTGCCAGCTAAATCCTTCTATTTCTACTTTACAAGTGTTACTGTAAGCCATTATCAATTTCCAGTTTCCATCAGAGCAGAAACTGCTTATTCCTTCTTTGCTTTGTTCAAGGTTGCCTGCAGTATATTCCAAATCAGTTATTGCGACTAGATGTGTTGCTGGACTCACTTTTTCCCCCGTGTTTTCTTTTGCAGCGGATATCATTACCGGAACAACTGTACATCGCTGACAACCTTGCCTTCTTCCCATACCAGACACAGGACGAACCACTCTTCATCATCCATCACATAGACATGATCGTGTCCCTGTCAGGGTCTAATCTCATACAGTCTTTCAAGGAAGTGAGTATCGTCTCATCTGCAGTCATATGTGTGTATGTGTCTGTGGATGGGATGCTGGAAGGGAGGTGGAGGAGGTGAAAGGCAAACAGACAGGCAGAGATAGAGTTCGAGTGTTTATATCTTCAGGTAAACATTTCAAGCTTGTAGACATGAAATTGTAACATATAAGAATATGGACTATCTGTATTCTGAAATGAATTGTTCTTATGAAACTAATGTGCTGATTTATAAATGAGACTACGTGCTTCGAAAGGAAGTGTTTTCTAATGCCATTGCTCTCTTTCAGGTGCTTTCAGGCAGGAATCCTCAACAGTCAGAACAAAATGTTGAAGAAAATGGAAATAGGCAAGCAGACGATGATGATGAAGATGACACAGATGCAATAATCAGTAAGATGTTCCTCTTGCTCTTTTCTTTTGAAGCAGAACCATTGCATGTTTTTGTTTGTTCTAATCTGATGCAACTTTGCCTGCTATCATTCTAGTATCATTCTTGTGTTTGTTCATACAGTAAATTTTTTTAGTCTGCAAAATGCATTGTATTCTGTATGGTGACTTGAATGCAATAATCACCAATTGGAAGGTAAGCCTGGCGTAATTAGCTTCATTATAGCTTCTTTCTCCAGTGGAGTTGTCCAGGCCCTTGTAGTAGCACAGATTGGTGCTTTTTTTTTTCATTCTTCTTTTCTTTCTTGAAAGTGTATATGATAAAAAGCTTACTAAATGGGGCAAAAATTATGGTACCAGTGTCAGTCAGTTGAGACATAAATGTCATATCCTCAGTGACTGACATTTGTTGTTGCCTGGCAGGAAATCTTCCTGAGAAAGACGTGTGTTTTGTTTGACAGGAAATCTTCCTGAGAAAGACGTGTGTTTTGTTTGACAGGAAATCTTCCTGAGAAAGACGTGTGTTTTGTTTGACAGGAAATCTTCCTGAGAAAGACGTGTGTTTTGTTTGACAGGAAATCTTCCTGAGAAAGACGTGTGTTTTGTTTGACAGGAAATCTTCCTGAGAAAGACGTGTGTTTTGTTTGACAGGAAATCTTCCTGAGAAAGACGTGTGTTTTGTTTGACAGGAAATCTTCCTGAGAAAGACGTGTGTTTTGTTTGACAGGAAATCTTCCTGAGAAAGTCATGTGTTATTGCTTGACAGGAAATCTTCCTGAGAATGACGCCTGTTGTTGCTCGACAGGAAATCTTCCCGAGAAAGACGTGTGTTGTTGCTTGACAGGAAATCTTTTCCTGAGAATGATGAGTGTTGTTGCTGGACAGGAAATCTTCCTGTGAAAGACGTGTGTTGATGCTTGACAGGAAATCTTCCTGAGAATGACATCTGTTGTTGCTCGACAGGAAACCTTCCTGAGAACATCCAGCCGCTGCAGGACATCATACGCCTGAGCCAGGGCTGTGTGCTGCTCCTCATCCTTCGCCAGCATCTGAAGGAAGTCTACAACTTTTCTGACAGGTTAGTGACTGGAATCCTTACTATTACTGTACCTAGTCAGCTGGTTTCTTTCTTCAAGTCCAGTTAAACTTCCCAGCCCTGGGAGTGCTGTTCTCTGGTCCAGTGGTTGAGCCACTCACCTGCAGCAGCTGTGTGGCTGACAGGCATGGTGTACAAAGCTGCATAGATCCTGGGGTGCATTTGTTAGGCAAGTGGCTCGCCTTGATGGCTAGTCGAGGGCGAGAGACACGCACCTATGGCTAATGAACGAGAAATGTGGGCAACACCTAGCCCTCGAGATGCTGCGCCAAACAAACACTCCCCATGATATGCTTCCTTGGCAAGGTGTTTCTCCAACATTGGTGATGGGTTGTCCTTTTTCAAGAGGTGAAGGTCAAGACATCCATTACCAGGTGTGAAGAAGGTTTTGTTTTTCATTACATTTTTTCATCATTGCCACAATCACCTTTCTTTGATGTTCTCCTAATTGCTAGAGTTTGATGCCTCACATTGAGAAGAAACTGTTCAATGGCGACTGTGTGGTCTGTTTGCAGCAAGATCCAGAGGTATTCACCTTCAGAGAATGCCAAAGTGTATGACAAACCCCTGACAAGGAAACAGCAGTCAATACAGTTCAACCCGCTACACACACTGGAGGTGCTCAGGCAGGAGAAGGAACCGCTGGATGACGAGGAAGCCCGACAGAAACTGGTGGACGACTACCTGGCTGTGAGTAGCTGCAGGACAGAGGGAGAGCATATTTGCACAACTGAAAGAAAGAAATGGAATAATGCATGCATGTAATAATAACTGGCTGAAATTAGGTATCATATCTGACAGTGCAGCTTGTTACAAAGTCAAACAAACATTTTTTGCATGCTAATAAGTAAATTCATTCTGTGTGAATGTGTATTAAGATTACTATAATAAATATGTGCAAGATACTAATGCAATACCTTCTCTTCCTCCTCCACCTCCTCTTCATCATCATCGTCATCAACTGAAGAATGAACTTTTTTCCAAGTTTTTAAAATTACTTATGCTTATCCTGCTGTAGATGATACTTGTGTAGAAACATATTCCTAATGATGTGTCTACGTATTAAAGACTGGTTGTTTTGTGCTGCAGTTCAAGGAGCTCATGATCAAGATTGACCCTCAAGATGACGATGACAGTGGTGATGACAGAAGTATGGCACGAAGCACGTCCACACCCGGTGCAGCACGGACCCCATCCCGCATCCCTGAGGGAGGCGAGGAGGCTGACCCTGAAAGACCCATGGAGGTCACTGGGGACGAAAGGTCGAGGATGTCGTTTGACAAGAATGATGAGTCCAGAGTAAGTCCAGTATAATCATTACATCTACCTTCCTTTGTGTCTGTCGGTCTGTCTGTCTGTCTGTTTGTGGGTCTCTCTGTCTGATGGTCTGTCTGATGGTCTGTCTGATGATCTGTCTGATGGTCTATCTGATGGTCTGTCTGATGGTCTGTCTGATGGTCTGTTAGCCTGCCTGCCTGCTTGTCTGTCTGTCTGTCTGTCTGCCTGCCTGCCTATGTCTCTCTCTCTCTCTCTCTCTCTCTCTCTCTCTCTCTCTCTCTCTCTCTCTCTCTCTCTCTCACACACACACACACACACACACACACACACACACACACACACACACACACAATAGTTGCTGAGTTTGATATGGCAAGAAGTGAAATGGCAATGTTGACCGGAAAATATGGGGGAAAAGACCCCTTTTACTTCTTGCAATAGACTGGCAGGTAAAAATGTAAGAATCTAGATTTTGAGGGAAATGAACTGAATGATGCAGCTTTGGGTTCTTGCTAAGGATACATTGTATCCATTTTGAGGTTTTGAGAATTATGAGTGTACCAAGAGGAATGCAGCACTGACACAACTGCCTTTTTTCCCCAGGACGACCTTTCCTCAACGATGTCTTTCACACCACGATCCCCACGAGTGCCTCAGGAGAAGAAGCGTCGCTCCCAGGGTTCCCACAAAACTCCACAGTCACGGCTTCTGGCCACCTCCAAGTCCACGCATGTGTCCAACCCCAAGAAGAAGAGGAAACGAAGGAAACGATATGATATTGATGACGATGATGAAGAGGACAGTGATGACCCGGATTTCATGGTGTAAATATTGTCCAAAGCTGTAGAATACTTGAACTTCTCATGTGTTTTGAATGTGTTTATCCTTGTACATAGACTTGGTTATCAGCTGCTGTGCCAGGGAGGATTTGATAGAGGGACATCAAAGAGGCAGTGACTCAGTGGTGTGGACTTTTCTCGTGAATTGTTTGAGTGCACTGGAGCAGGCAAGTGAAGCACACGTGAAACTTAGCAAGATTATTTTTTGTGATGCCATGCTTTGGAGCATGCCTGAGAGCAGTTGTTCTTGGAAACTGTTGTTCTTTGTCAGAGTTACAAACCAGACTCGTCATCATCTCCATTCTCATCGTTGTCATGAATATTCAGGTTTGTCTTAAATGACATATTTATTTGACAAAAAACAAAAAAAGGAAGAGGAGAGAGAGAGAGAGAGGCTGGTTTTATATTTGAAACTTTCCTAGATCATCGTATTTTAAATCGCTGTTCATTTGGTCATATTCCATAATCATGTCAGCACATGGGGTTTGGGGTTGGGCGGCTGGAGATCTTGATGACAGATAATCTGCCATTACAATAAAACATGGACGTTATTTAAGTATGGTATCGTTTTTTGTTGTCTTTGTAATTTCACATTTCTAACGGTGGACTTGGGGGAGGGGGGGATGGGATGGGATGGGTTGATGTTTGTGTGTGAATGGTTTTATTTACAAATAAATGGCAATGGTCCCATTTTTTTACCTACTCTTCACACTGGTCTAAGTGATTTTTTTGTTGGTTTTGTTTTGTTTTAAAAATTTAACAAACATTTCTAAGACAGATTGTGGCTTTTTCACATCTGGAAGATATCTCACTGACATGAACTAGAACTTTTTTGGCACTCTCCAACACACCAGTACAAGTGCTTAGAAATGTGGGCTCTTTTGGTTTTCTAACTCCTTGAACCTGTGCTCTTAAAGAGAGGAATATGATGTTGCATAGCTCAGACCCAGTCCCCACTGTGAATTTGATGGCCTAATGCTCTTAGAAAGGGACACTGCCTACCCAGTGGAAAAGACATGAAACTGAGAGTCCCAGTTTGTCAAATGTTTTGGTGCCAAGTTTTAGTATGCAAAGCCTAAGGAATCTACTCCACTGCAATTCATCTCATGGCAAGCCCCGCTGTAGTCTTTTTCCATGTCTAATGTGACATTTAAACTCCACATTGACTCTATCATTGGGAGTTGCCTTAGTGCATGAGTTGGCAATCTTCCCTCCCTATCTTCTTCACAGATCTTAACCATTGTTTCATGATTTGAGAATGCTTCCTTTTAATCTTTTTTCCTTTTCTTCTTCTTCTTCTTCTTCTTCTTCTTCTTCTTCTTCTTCTTCTTCTTCTTCTTCTTCTTCTTCTTCTTCTTCTTCTTCTTCTTCTTCTTCTTCTTCTTCTTCTTCCTCCTCCTCCTCTTTCTCCTCCTCCTCCTCCTCCTCCTCCTCCTCCTCCTCCTCCTCCTCCTCCTCCTCCTCCTCCTCCTCCTCCTCCTCCTCCTCCTCCTTTAACCCTTTTTGTTCTTTTTATTTGCATCAAACTTTTTTCCAGGATATGTGATATGTAATTTACTGTGTAGAGCAATGCCTAGAGACCTGTAATTAGGGCCTTGTGTACTCCCCCCCTCTCTCTCTCTCTCTCTCTCTCTCTCTCTCTCTCTCTCTCTCTCTCACTCTCTCATATTTTCTGCATTAGCCTGTATTTTAGTCACTATTATTAAGTAGTCTCTGGAGAGGTAAAAATTAACAAAAAATGGAGAATCTCAAGCACAGAAGGGAAAGCAATGGAGACAAACCTGGTACAGAGCAGTTAACTGCCAACATTTGGTGTATATTGTCACAAACCTACTTAAAACTTGTGTTTTCAATGTATTAGCTTCCTTTTGTTGATCTTTCTTTGACATGAAGGGTGTTCCTGTAAAGGGTGTCAAAATTGACTGTAGTGGCATATGTGGTGTGAACAGGTTGGAAATTTGAATGGACATACATAGTGCTGGAGCATTTTCCACTGTAGATTTCACTTAGAGAACCCAGGTGCTCTCCTTTATGTTGGCCCTATTGTAGTGTGCCAAAATTTTATAAAAAGGATAAAGTCATCTAGGTTCCTTCAAAGAGAATTGACTGTATTTTATAGCAGTACATGATAAACCGTATGATTTTATACACTTGTTTCATTCCATAGAAAGCAAGAAACTGGAGATCAGTACTTGAATTCACATTAACTTAGTCATTGATACTTTGTGACGCAAAGTTCCAATACAGTTAATCTCTTTAGGAAAGTAGTGGTTGCAGAGCAAATTGACAGTACTTTGTAACCTGTGAAGCAGTATGTGCGTCCCGTTTGGATGTGAAGCATCCGTACACCTTGCCTTTACTCCTAAACTGACCCTGCCCAAAGGTGCACAGATGACAGGTCAGGAATAAAGAGCCAGTCAGTACATTGCACAATGGTTGAGTGTTCTTTGTCTGGGCTTTGGTGGATGAATGAGTTCAAGAGGACCAGCACTCTTGCAGGCAAGAAAGTAGAAACACTCACTGTGTTCTCCAAGATTTCGATTTTCAAGTAGCAAACGCCATGAAACTTTTCACAAAACTTTTCAGTACACATATCTGGCCCTCACTTTATGCCTCCCAAGCCAATAGGCAAGGATTGATAACCTTTCCCTCTTCAGTTTTGATTAAGTGCCCTTTAACTTTAGAGCTGAAAAGGGATAGGAACTTTTCACAAAGGCTAGTGTTGTCTTCATGGAAGAGTTTCACAATGGCGGCTTTGACTAGGCTTCAATGTTTCGTGTGGTCTAAATGCGGTTAACCCACTAACCTCTGCTCAATCATGAGTGCAAGTACATGGCAGTGACAGAACCCAAAAGGAAATGATACACACATTGCAAGTTGTAATTGGTGTTCTGTCCTGTTATTGCTATTACTGAGGGTGTGAGCCATATAGCAAACTGGTGGGGAGTGTGGTTGAGGGCAGGGCTTGAGTAATTTATCCTTGAAGGAGATTAGGTCCCACATGCCAGAACTTCAGTGTCCACGTCTGCAGACATGCTTGCGTGTCCCTTCTATCCCCTATCTTCAACGCTGAGCATCATGCTGACCAGTTCCCTTTTGTTCATGTTGATGAAGAAAGAGGCTGCCTTTCAGCTGCATGCTCTGGCTGTATGTTGGGCTTTCAAACCTGCAGTAGTGGTACTACCCCTTCATATGTATATTGTCCCTTCTTGCATTTTTGGTGATGGACTACAGCAATACCATACACAAGATTGCAGTTGATTCATGCATATATGCATCATTACAGGTGCAGCCATATCTATGTGAGATTCACATCTGTTGCTGCACTTATACACCATCTACAATGCCTGCCATTATCCAATGATGCATATGCATCAAGTAACAACATTATTGTGATGCAACTTAAATCTTTTACTGCACATTTCCCATTTTTACCCATGTATTAGAGTCTCTGGCTGAAGGGAATAATGTGCAAATTATCTTCCAGGAGAGATTCAGAAGAGGTTCTGAAGAAATTATTAATATTAAATCCATGTGGACATCTTTACTGTGTAACAGATCAGTGCCAAAGGTTTCTTTAGAAAGAAACACCTGAGTGTGGACAGCATAGACCTACACCAGCACTGAGGCTTTTAACATGTCTTGTTCTGGAAGAGAAAGAAAACATTCTCAAACTAGATCTGCAGGATCTGAGCTGGAGAAAATGTGAAGTTTATCGTTCAGTCTTCACCGTGCTCAAACATTAATCTGTTTTGCACTACCCCTCATAAAAATAGGATTAAAAATTAAACGAAGGGACATGATTTGATGATATGTTGTGATAAACATTTTATCACCTTGGTTGGAATGACACGATTATAGGCAATATGTCTGTTAGAAAGAAATGAGAAAAACGTCCTTGTTTCTGTGAATGAATTCTATTCATGCCACACTTTTTACTTCTGCAGACACAAGAGACTTGTGTAGGTTTGTTGGGTTTTTTGGTTGTTTTTTAATAACTTTTTTTTAATGCACACGAAGCTGGAGCCAGCAAGTTAGATTTGTTCCCCATGCCATTCAGTCACAGTGGTACTTTCTGAGTACATTGTAATGTTTGTCTGCCTATACTAGTGTGTTTGTCTGCTGACTTCAATTTCTAAACTGTAACATTTTTGGTTGAAATGTTTTAAAGCAAGAAATGTAAGATTGAGTATGCACCTACATGTGTGTATTTGATGTGGTAGGGGTGTTTGTCTGTGAGTGTGTGTGTGTGAGTGTATGAAAGAGAGAGAGAGAGAGAGAGAGAGAGAGAGAGAGAGAGAGAGAGAGAGAGAGAGAGAGAATGTGTTTTACATTTTGTCAGCTCTACAAGTTCATGTATAGTCTTTATTTGAAAACATTTCTGTGTTTTGCATTTTGTTTGTAAAACTTTGTTTTGATTGGATTCTGAATGAGTTGATACAAAGTGAAACACACTGGAATTTCCCTCAAGGGCAATAAAGCAGCATTATTTTTGTTTTGCTCTTCATTTTCTTTGAAAACTGCAGCAGCAACAGTTTGAATTTTCTGTATTCTGGTTTGAAGTGTAAAATATTCCTGCACCTCTGTGACCTGCCTGAATTGTGAGCTTTGGTTTGGGTTTGAAAGAAATTGTCAGTACAAGGCACTGGTCCACAGTGTTCACCCTGGTCCACAGTGTTCACACTGGTCTAGTGTTCACACTGGTCCACAGTGTTCACACTAGTCCACAGTGTTCACACTGGTCTAGTGTTCACACTGGTCCACAGTGTTCACACTGGTCCACAGTGTTCACTCAGATGGACACTATTCACACTGATCCAGTGTTCACATTGATCCACATTATTCACATGGGTCCACATTGCTTACACAGATCCACATTGTTCACACTGGTCCACATTGTTCATGCTGGTTTGCATTGTTCACACTGCCTGGCATTAGGAAACGAGTGCAAGTGCGTTTGGCATCTTGAAGGAACATGCTGTAACAACAGGGGCATATCGGCCACCAAAATCGTCGACGTATCGGTCGAAGTTCATGTTTTTACTCGTGTTAAACCATTAATCTCTGGTTGTCTAGGCCTCAGGCATGAGGGAACCTGATCTTCTCCCAGCAAATTGGTGAGTATCTGTGCAGGTCCAACCTGGAACTGCAGTCAGAAGCATGCAGGACACTGAACATGAGCCTTTGGCTTGGGAACTACGGCAGCTCTGTGGCGTCATGCTCAGACTCCTATCCGGCTCTGCCAACACTTCATCCAGTGAGGACTCGGAGTCACAGAAAACGAACGAACAACTGGTTTTATTGTGGGGGCCTCTGGCCCATTACAAATCACAAACAGTTACACAGAATTGTAATGATATGAACACTTCCCAATCTGCTACTGGACAACAGTGACAACTAGAGTTAATAATTATCGCTAGATGGTGAGTTCTAGTTCTCAAAGAGGTATCTATGGTTGTCTACCATCAGCATTGCCTCTGCTCGTCTTTGGAAAGATTTATGAAGGTACGTCACAATGCTTCTAATTGCATAAACATAAGTTAAGAAAATGTCAGAAACAGGTTCACTAACACCAAGTTGGATAAACGGTAATACATACTTCATTTGGAGATCATAAGTAGCTGGACAATGAAATAAAAAATGAATTTCATCTTCATCTGTCTCCATGCATGATGGGCAAGCAATCGGGCGAGCTATAGGACTATACTTATGTACAAATAAATAACTAATTCCCATTCTGAAACGCACCCAGGCATCTCTAAATACTTTTTGGTCTAATTCAACGAGATATGGCTCAATACCATTTTCTGTTTTTGACTCGCATGCGAAGCAAAAGTTAGTATGTACTCACTCGTGTCGGGCGTCTGGGCGTCCGTGAAAAACTTTAACGTTGGATTTTTCTCTGAGACTATTAAGTCTATCAACACCCAATTTGGGATGATGGTGTATGATGACAAGGCGTCAAAAAACATACATAGTGACGACCTTGCTTCAAGGTCAAGGTCGCAGGGGAGGTAAATGTCTAAAAAAACAGCCATTTTTCACATTTTCCCAATTTTCTCTGAAGTTTTTTAGATTGGACACCTGACCTATATATGGTGAATAGGGCAAAGTAATCCCTATCTTTTGATACCAGTTTGATTGACTTTGCTTCAAGGTCACAGGAGCTCTTTAAAGTTGGATTGTATACATATTTTGAAGTGACCTTGACCCTGAACTATGGAAGATAACTCTTCCAAACTTCATAAGATTGTATTACACATGTTATACTTTCATACTAGGTCACCCGTGTCGTCCGTCCGGGCGTCCGGGCGTCCGAGCAGACTGGGCGTCTGGGCGTCCTGTAATCCGTAAAAACTTTAACATTGGATTTTTCTCGGAGACTACTAAGTCTATCAACACCCAATTTGGCATGATGATGCAGGATGACAAGGCGTCAAAAAACATACATAGTGACTTGACCTTGCTTCAAGGTCAAGGTCACAGGAACTCTTTAAAGTTGGATTGTATACATATTTTGAAGTGACCTTGACCTGAACTATGGAAGATAACTCTTCCAAACTTCATAACATTGTAGTACACATGTTATACTTTCATCATGAGACACATTTGGTCACATATCATCAAGGTCAAGGTCATTTTGACCCTTATGAAATGTGACCAAAATGGGGTAGTGAACCACTAAAAGTGACCATATCTCATGGTAGAAAGTGCCAATAAGCACCATTGTGCTTTCTATGTCTTGAATTAACAGCTTTGGGTTGCATGACCTTGGATGACCTTGACCTTGGGTCAAGGTCACATGTATTTTGGTAGGAAAATGTGTAAAGCAGTTCTTAGTGTATGATGTCATTGGTAGGTTTAGTTGTTTGACCTTGACCTTGAAGGTCACCAGAAGGTCAAGGTCATGTAAAGATCAAGGTCAAGCATGTGAGTCGTATGGGCTTGCCCTTCTTGTTACTCATTTGTAGAAGGTATATCTCGTACTTTGCTGTACACAATTTCTCCATTCAGTCTTATAGCATTCAATCAATCTACTTTTCAGCTGCCTTATAAACGTAGTTTCATTTTGAACCATTTGACACTCCCATTCCCTTCTAAACTCATGTTTTAACAATAACATTTTTATGTATGTTGCCCAGTTATATTTTGTGTCTACCGCGTTGAGCATGGACATGTATACTTGATAAGGATGTCTGTTAGAGTTCATTCTAAGCAATTTAACCCAATATTTGACTGAGCGTATCTGAGCATTTGTACTTACTTGCTCCATGGAGCAAGTAAGTGCAGAGAGGCCAACAACAGGGTCAAGAAGGCCATGAAGAGTGCCATGGAGGAGTGGATCAAACAGCAATGTGATGCAGTTGAGGAGAACCTCCAGAAGAATAACACCAAGAAAGCATACCAGATAGTCAAAGACCTTACAGCGACCGAACAAGGGCGGGTCAACACCATACAAGACAAGAGCGGAATTTGTCTCACAGAAGAACGCGAAATCATGAAACGCTGGACTGAGTACTGCTCTGAGCTGTACAACTATGACACCAAAGGAGATTCTAAAGTACTGAACTGTCTTCAGACTACCGAGGAGGACAACTACTCAATTCTTCGAGAAGAGGTGGAGACAGCGGTTAAGTCCCTCAAGAAAGGGAGGTCAGCTGGGGTTGACAACATTCCAGGGGAACTCATCCAGGCAGGAGGCGACGCAATGATCGATGCACTCACAAAAATCTGGCAGACTGGCCAACCATGTGGACACAGTCCCTAGTGATTACATTGCCCAAGAAAGGAAACCTGCAAATGTGCCAGAACTACCGCACAATCAGCCTCATCAGCCATCCCAGCAAGGTCATGCTGAAAGTACTGCTGAACAGATTAAAACCTCAGGCAGAGAAAATCATTGCTGAAGAGCAGGCAGGTTTCAGACCAGGTAGGAGCACCACCGAACAGATCTTCAATCTGAGAGTCCTGTGTGAGAAACATCTACAACACCAACAAGATCTGTACCATGTCTTTATAGACTTTAAGAAAGCATTTGACAGAGTCTGGCATGCTGCGCTGTGGGCCACAATGAGAAGCTACAACATCAGCTCCAAGATCATCAAAGTCGTCGAACATCTCTATGACAGAGCGAACAGCGCAGTCCTGTTCAATGGTACCACAGGCGAATGGTTCAGGACAACAGTCGGAGTCAGACAGGGCTGTCTACTCTCCCCCACACTCTTCAACCTCATCCTCGAAAGGATAATGACTGATGCCCTAGCAGACCACGAAGGATCAATCAGCATCTGTGGCAGAAAGATCACCAACTTACGTTTTGCTGATGACATTGATGGATTAGCAGGAAGTGAAGAGGAGCTGACTAGTCTTATCGAGCACCTGGACAAGACCTTACAGGCATATGACATGGAGATCAGCGCCGAGAAGACCAAGGAGATGACGAACAACCATCGGGGCTTCAAAATGGACATCAAAGTGAAGGGCCCAAAACTCGAAGCTGTGAACAACTTCAAATACCTGGGAT
>JAWQFJ010002503.1:9804-37304 GCA_034096865.1 Theodoxus fluviatilis | reverse complement strand
AGTGACAAGTGACGAAATAAAAACCGCTGGCGCTGAACCTCCAGGTTTTGGCACTATAAAAAAAAGATCGGGTTCCAACCCGCAACCTCTCGAGAAAAGAGGGGGAAAAAACACACACTAAAACAAAAACAAAAAAAACAGGTCGGGTTCGAACCAGCAACCTCTCGAAAAAAGAGGGGGAAAAAAGTTTCAGCGCGGATTTAAACCCGTTCACGCATGACCTAACGTTACAATAGTCCAATGCTTTACCATCTGAGCCATTCGGCAACTGATGTTACTACGTGTTTGTAAAGCAATTATAACGTTCTTTTCCGTAAACTCCCTCGCTTCGTATTTTGCACTGTAAATTGTAGAAAAATGGATGATAGTTTCTGAAATTTGAGTGGTCTTGTACATTTTAGGATACTCAAGGTCTATTTCTGCCAAGTTTAATATTGATTCACTGCCATTAGGCCACGCGAACAGACTACCAAGTTCGAAGGTTCGGACCGGCCGCACGGGTGGACAATTTTGACTGTAAAATGGTATTTTTTAAAGCAAAGGCGATTTCTTTCTTCTGGGGAGGATCACAAAAACCATTTATGTAATTGGTGAGCGCTCGTACAGCGTGGGAGAAACGCCGCTGGTGACGAGAGTGAAGGAAAAGGCGAAATATTATCGCCATTCTATCAACTGACATTTGAGGGGGGGTGTTTTCGAGTTTACGACCTACATAAATCACTTTCTTTTCAAACCTCGATTCTGAAAATTTGATACATTCAATCGGACCTAACGTCCAGTAAGTGTGCAAAATGTCAGGGAAATCCGTCTAGTAGTCTTTGAGATATCAGCCGTTAAGTCGGGACTGACAGACAGATATACAGATAAAAACCGCTGACGCTGAACCTCCAGGTTTGGCTTCTTTTTTTTATCGGGTTCGAACCCGCAACCTCTCGAGAAAAGAGGGGGAAAAAACACACACAAAAAAAACACAAAAAACCAGGTCGGGTTCGAACCCACAACCTCTCGAAAAAAGAGAGAAAAAAAAAGTTTCAGCGCATAATCGAACCTGGTCACGCATGACCAAGAGTTCAATGTTCTACCAAATGTGCCATTGAAAACTGATATGGCTGAGTGTTTGTAAAGCATTTTTAACGTTCTTTTCCGTAAACCACCGCAAGATTTTGAACATCTCATATAAAGACCATGTCACGAATGAGGAAGTCAGCAACAGGATCAGGAGAGCAATTGGACAGCACGAAGACCTGCTCTCAATCGTGAAAAGCAGAAAGCTGAAGTGGTACGCTCACGTGTCAAGAGGCAGTGGGCTGGCCAAGACCATCCTGCAAGGTACCGTACACGTACCAGGTGGGAGAAGGAGAGGCAGGCAGAGAAAGAGGTGGGAAGACAACATCAAAGAGTGGACAGGCTTGACCTTTGCTGACTCACAGCGAGCCACAGAGGATAGAGATCGATGGAGGAAGATTGTCCGAAAGTCATCAGTGCTGCCTCAACAACCCATCTCAGGATTAAGAGACTGAACCAAAGACCATACATTACTAAGACCACACACTCAGCTGATTTTAGCGAGATTTCCGACAGAGTGATCTCCCCGTTTTCGCGTGTCTCCTCCAGAGTGCTTGTGCGAGATGTGTTGTATAGATTATGCCACATGCGTGAGGAATAAAGTTTAGTGTATGAATAGCAGAATGCAAGTGCGTGCAAGGGTTTTTATGGTATTTCTTGAAAGCGATATGTATGTGAGAAACCGTTTGTTTCGTAATTTGTAAACATGAACACTAATTAGCCGAGTGCGTGGAGAAGCGAGTGTAAACGCTAAAATGAAAATCCTCACACTAAAGCTGGGAAAAGGGTCAAGGTGTCGGTAAACTATATCTCTCGTAAAAGATCTAAACACAATTTTCTCCATGGAAAAGCACGTCCCTAACAAGCTGGTCTTTATAAAGAAATAAACACTGGACACATAATTATGCTAGAGCAGCATACAATGATAAACGCGAGAAGAACAGAAAAATCGAACTTCGTAATTTGTGATGCACAAGATTCCTTTCACTGTTGAACTTCAGGAGAAAATACTGTTGTTAAAAATGTTGAATTTGTTAAAAACTGTGATGACGAAGACGTGTGTAAATCCGTACCTAGCTTCGTGTAGTGCAAAAATAGCCGAGTGCACGGTGTTAGTAATGTATGGTCTTTGACTGAACTGAACTGAACTGAACTGAGGAAAAGATAACTCTGTTTGACTCGATTAGGCTCTTACATCAATTGACTATTTAAGGGGTGCTTTCGAGTTTATGACCTAAATAAATTACTTTCTTTTCAAACCTCGATTCTGAAAATTTGACACATTCAATCGGACCTAACTTCCAGTAAGTGTGCAAAATATCAAGGAAATCCGTCCAGCAGTTTTTGAGATATCAGCCGCTAAGTCGGGCCTGACAGGCAGAGATACACAATAAATTACGTCACGGTATTGATGACGTCACACATTTTGCAATTTCGCCATTCCATGAATTGAGTATTTAGGGAGGCGCTTCCGAGTATACGACCTTAAAAAACCACTTTATCTTCAAACCTCGATTCTGAAAATGTGATACATTCAATCGGACCTAACTTCCAGTGAGTGTGCAAAATGTCAAGGAAATCCGTCCAGTAGGTTTTGAGATATCAGCCGTTAAACCGGGACAGACACACAGACAGACAGTCAGACAGATAAAGTCTGTAGGACCTCCAGTAAACCTGGAGGGATAAAATTATGTCAAATTATTGATGACGTCACACATTTTGCATTTCGCCATTCCGTCAATTGACATTTTAGGGAGGTGCTTTCTAGTTTACTACCTTAAAAAACCACTTTCTTTTCAAACCTCGATTCTGAAAATTTGATACATTCAATCGGACCTAACTTCCAGTAAGTGTGCAAAATGTCAAGGAAATTCGTTCAGTAGTTTTTGAGAAATCAGCCGTTAAGTCGGGACAGAGACAGACACACAGACAGATAAAAACCGCTGGCGCTGAACCTCCAGGTTTTGGCATATATTTTAATAAAAGATCGGGTTCAAACCCGCAACTTCTCGAGAAAAGGGGGGGAAAAAACACACACACACACAAAAACACAAAAAACCAGGTCGGGTTCGAACCCACAACCTCTCGAAAAAAAGAGAGAAAAAAGAAGTTTCAGAGCAAAATCGAATCTGGTCACGCATGACCAAGAGTTCAACGCTCTACCAAATGTGCCATTGGAGAACTATATGATTGAGTGTTTGTAAAGCATTTATAACGTTCTTTTCCGTAAACCCCCTAGGTTGGTATTTTGCACTGTAAATTGTAGAAAAATGGATGATAGTTCCTGAAATTTGAGTGGTCTTGTACATTTTAGGATACTCAGGTCTATTTCTGCCAAGTTTAATATCGATTCACTGCCATTAGGCCACGCGAACAGAACTTGGTAGTCACTATTGTTGCGCTCAGACGTAGTGAGTGTTCGAGAGTTGGAGCGGCCGCGCGGGTGGACAATTTTGACTGTAAAACGGTATTTTTTTAAGCAAAGGCTATTTTTTTCTGGGGAGGATCACGAAAACTATTTATGTAATTGGTGAGCGCTCGTACAGCGTGGGAGAAATGCTGCTGGCGACGGGAGTGAAGGAAAGGGCTTTGAAATATCGCCATTCCGTCAACTGACATTTTAGGGGGGGGGGGGGGTTTCGAGTTTACGACCTAAACAAATCACTTTCTTTTCAAACCTCGATTCTGAAAATTTGATACATTCAATCGGACATAACTTCCAGTAAGTGTGCAAAATATCAAGAAAATCCATCCAGTAGTTTTTGAGAAATCAGCCGTTATGTCGGGACAGACAGACACACACACATATAAAGTCTGTAGGACCTCCAGTAAACCTGGAGGGATAAAGTCTGTAGGACCTCCAGTAAACCTGGAGGGATAAAGTCTGTAGGACCTCCAGTAAACCTGAAGGGATAAAGTCTGTAGGACCTCCAGAAAACCTGGAGGGATAAAATATTTCAAAAGTCACTACTGGAGTTTCGTTTCGACTTCCTCTTGCAAGGTGGGAGAGCCACGTATGTGTGGACAATATGAAGGAGACAGTCGCAACAATACATTACATGTACGTAAGGGAAGGAGCGTAGGAGAACGAGAGGGGGATGTGGGAGATGGGAGAGGGAACTTCCATTAGTTCCTTTTGCAGGGTATGATACAATTTGTCTCAGCTCTTTGCTGAAGAGTTGAAAGGGCGGGAGGTGGAGCAGCTGCAGTCACCTATTGCTTTGAGCTTGGGGACCACACTTCAGCTGAAGCCGCCTCCTCGCAACCATTTGGCTTGGTCACCTCACACCGCCGTAGTCGTAGCAAACATCGTCAGTGGGCCAACAGGTTTGGACCGCTGTGCATTTCAGGAAGTTGGAGATTGTGTACAGGTATCACAGCCAGATTTGCCGTTTCAAAGACGACCCATGGCATCAAGCCAAGCGACGATCGTGGAAAGACGATTCGAGCCACATATATCGCACCACAAGCTCAACGTAAAGTCTAATGTCTTAAATCCCGCCTTCATTAATCTCCCTCCGAACGACACTGTGCACAGCCTACCTTGCATGTTGGAGACTTGGCAGACGCTGCCTAGCTGTCCGCTCCTGCTCAAGTGGGGCTTTGTTAAAACTTGTTTCGGTTTCGAACCTTTTCAGATTGGTTTAAGTCTTTGTTGCACTGCGCAATATGGACCGGAGACGTGTTGTCGCACACCCAGACAGGTAAAGCTAAAATTAGTATCAGCAGCCGTGTTTGTAGGATAAGATCGGTAATGCGGTCATGTCTGATCAATGGTAGAGAGGAATAAAGATCGGTAGATGATGGTTTTAAAAAAAAGAAGAAGAGAGGCATCAAAGCATGAAGATATAGATTGCAATTAAAATTCATGGAGTCTATTGATAATGAATAAGTTTTACACTTGTAATAATTATTTGTACACAGACCCTTAAACGATTCGTAAACAAAACATGCTGATCGAGGGGAGTGTCCCGACGCTATGGCTGGCATACGTGAACGACTGAAGTGCGATAAATAACGAAAACTGTTGACGACTGCAGTAACTGCTGCGTTCTTCAGTCAGCATTCGCTTAGTCGATAGTTACTTCATATTCCGCTGTGAAAGGACGGCGATAACGAGTTTATTACTCACCTATCATCGTCATTTCTTCTCGCACTACCTGCGCGGATTCTTCATGCTCGCCACGACAGGCAAACGGCAATGTTCATTCCAAGCCTAGAACGTTATCGGGTTCCATTAAAGCTTCACACAGTAGCCCACATAAATCACACTCGGATCAAAATGCATATTTTGCGACGATGAGTAATCGACTTATAATCGCCCAGCTATCAAAACATTTGGCGGGTAATTTGAAACAACTTTGGGCGCAGATCTAGTGGTGCAATGGTTAAGACGCTAGCCTCGCGGATAGCTGGTGCAGTGGTCAGTTCTGCATGAACCCTAGAGTTGCATCTTTGGGCAAGGTGCTTATCAAGCATTGCCTCTCCTACCGAGGAGTAAAACCGGGTACAGAGCCCTGCGCGGTGGCGACCGGGGTGAAAGTCCCCACAAGGAATTCTCATGTATTTTAGCCCCCCCCCCAAAAAAAAAACAACAAAACAAAACAAAAACAAAACAAAAACACAACACACACAACAAAACAACACCAAACAAAAAAAAACAAAAAAAAAACCCAAAACACAACAAAACAAACAAACAAACAAACAAAAACAATAATAGGGCCCAGCGGCGGTGGACAATTTCCCAGCTATATTCGCCTCCCACCCTGTTGGCAAGGCCCAGTGGAAGACCAAGACCCACGGGAGTCCCACGACCCAGAGTAGCTCCAAGATCGAGTCCTATACCAGCCAGACCTGGCAATCCAGGAAGCTCGACGCGCAACGGCCAGGCATCATTTGCTGACACGTGCTTTTTTAAAAGCAAAATACTCCAGTCCTGTATCCTAGTAACGAAACATACCGAGCCCCAGTTTTTGTATTGGGAAATGAGCAATCCAACCTCTGCACTGGAAATGGATGCAAACCAGCTTTATGTGCCCTGACTGCAACGGCGTCATTTGTGCTGATCCCTGTTTCCACCTGTTCCACAATGTTGTGCACAACAGGAGACCTGCAGGGATTAAAGTTCACGGCCAGCGGCAATGTGACATCTGGCCCCCATCTCACCTGCCAGCCTTCCTCCCCCCACCTATCCCTCCCTCCCCTTACCATCCCAACCATACGTTCAGCTGCATCTGTGCATGAAGGCTCGGCATCGCTCGAATCGAAAATTATGTCAAAACTACAGTGCTGACTTAGTGCGAGTAAATATTTCTCGATGCTCACCTCAAGGGAGGTTACACAACAAACTACGGGCTAATATAAGCTCACATCTTGCCCGGTAATATTTCAGAGCAGTTATTCTTTAAATAAAAAAGAAGAACAATATCAGTCTAACTTCTTGTAACTTCTCGCATAGGCTGGGTAATAATCACAGGTCGAAATGCGTGCCACAGCGCATATTTCTGAGGGCGACTTTCTTCCTGAAGGCAGCCATTTTGGACTACAGGCGCAGCCTCTCCGCGGAGGGCTATCTAGCGCTCGATAGCGCTAGTATGTACAAGGGCGCGTTTGTTTGGCCCAAAATCTCGAGAGAATCGCGAGGGCTAGGCGTTGCCTACGTTCCAAGCTCATAAGGACGCACCCGCCGTGAAGGCGGGTGGCCGAGGGAGGTCCGGAGCTCCCTCAATTGGTGTGATCTATGAAGTGAAAAACTGATGTGATATCTGAATCGTCAGATATTTCGTCTATCGGCAATTTCTTCACCGACTCTGGTGCCAGGACGCAGATGATTGGTCGTTTTTCGAGCTGTAGGAGCGTCTCACTCGCCCTCGATCCTTCCCGCTGCAGTGACCCGGATGAGCCAAAATGGCGGAGACAGTGCGAGTTCGGCTGGTGTTCGGAGAGAACAGTGCCTGCAATGTGCTTCTCAGGGTTCGAGAATGGAAAAGTGTACGTACACGGAAGTATTTGCTGTTCGAGTGTTCATTTGTATATATAGAGGAGTAGGTGTGTTGGGTATTTCTGGACATACACTGCCAAGCATTTTTTTTATCGCTTGCACTATGCGTACGTTCTATGAAGTATGTCCCTTCAGCGTATATGTACACTCTTTGAATTATGTCCCTTGAATTGATCGAAATGAATCGAGGCCTCACATTTTCGACAAAATTGTCTACAGTTGAACCCGGGTTGCTTTTTTTCGTTGAAAAAGTTCCCGTGCCATTCGATATGACACCATGGTGTGTTCTATGAAGTGAAAAACTGATGCGATATCTGAATCGTCAGTTATTTCTTCTATCGGTAGCTTCTTCACCGATTCAGGTGCCAGGACGCAGCCATGTTCTTCCGCCTTGCGAGTTGATTGGCCGTTTTTCTAGCTGTAGGAGCGTCTCACTCGCCCTCGACTAGCCATGCAGGGAGAATCACGAGATTTTGGGCCAAACAAACGCGCCCGATATCGTTCAAGACTTAGGCCTCTTGAACGACCTACTTGTGAACAATTATTTTTCCATAATCCTTTGGATTAATCACTCCTGTGTATAGGTATTGAGTGTTTTAATTCTTCTTAACACATTTGCATGCTGACGTTTACTACTGATTTCTTCGACCAGGAAGCATGCCAGTCTGATTAGTGAGCGGCTTGCACCCTTATTTAAAATTTCGAGATATAAATAAAATCAAGTTACGCAAACCAGAGATTGTTTTTATTTATCTTAAATATGAAAATCATTTACCTTTCTGTTAAAAAAAAGTATAAATGAAATCATTTCAGAAGAAGAAAAGATATAGCCAATAAAGTGACGTAGGTATAAAATTGGTTTAAAAAAGGGGGGGGGGGGGGAGGGGGGATGCAGGTTTTGGGAGTTGCGAAATGGTAAATTTGTAGGGCTGAAAGGGTTAAACTTCTCTAAAGTGCCTTCCATTCTAATTGCACATTCCTCCACATGCAGTAAATTAAGCAAAAGGTCTTTAAAACCTTCAAACATGGATAGTTCATTATACTTCTCCTGCAGTATATGTCTCTTTTATAGCAGAACTACCTAATTTAAGTATGAATCGTTGTCCAGCAAACCAAACAAAATGTAGGACTTTGTTAATTCTATTACAAAGGAAACCACTTGTTTCCACAAGGCTTCACTAAATGGACAGACAACGAAGAGATGAACGAATGTTTCAGCTTCTGTCGAACTGAAAGAGCAGGCATTATTTTGAACGATTTGTAGTTTAGATTAATAGTCATTAATGGGGAAAATTCTGTCAATATAATATCCTGAAAGTCCCATCGTCCTTCAAAATTGGCAGCAAGAAAGGTCCTACCCCAACCGGATGGAGCAGGTACTGCGCCCATGGAATTCTTTTACACAAGGCTTGCATTTTCATCTAAGTCTCAATATGATCTTTTACCATGTGGCCTGGGCCATTTGATACTCAGTTTAAAGTAAGCACATCAATCTAATGACCCTTAATGCGCTAGATTAAAAAAACACACACCAAAATCACTTAATGAACATTGATTACAAAAATAACAGAATATACATCTCGAGTGATGACAGAAACTCAGCATTCTTCTCGACTGCGATTGACTAAGTTGTGAGATGAAAGCAAAGTTCTGTACTCAATACATAACTGACGGTTTAAGTCGATATCTGGCAAAAACTATGAAGAAAAACCCGCCTTTTAAGCAAATGGTACGCATATATGAGGCCGAACAGAAACAGCTGCGGTGTTTATATTGATATTTTTGGTCATTTTGCTTAGAGCTGGATTTTCTAGTCTTTCGGCCAAACACGCGCCATTGACCAAATCGATCGGCATTAGACGTCGAACCCCGTGAGTTGTGCGTCGTCCCAACTATCCACTCAATGTAGAATAAAAATTATTGACATCAGCAAACTGAAATCTCAATAGAGATTCTGAAGCTGACTTAAAAGCCGAATAAGCTCGTTACAGTTTACCGCGTCAAAGAGAAAATCGATTAAACATTGTCGTAATCCATGCGCGTCACTAAGAGAAACGACCCGTAGGAAGGGCGGCGAATTCTGAAAGGTAGTAAACTGTCAACATTGGCTTTCCGCTCGATGTAGAGAAAAACACTTTATATCACTATCAGATTGTTCAGGACTGAAAATAAATTCTTATTGTAACTGCGCAATCAGAGAAAGTCGAAACGACATTGTCTTACGTTCGAGGTTGCCACCGCATCACCGAGGCGAGAAAGACCCGTAGAAAGTAGAGGTCCTGGCACACTCTGCGTAGCTGAAACTAGTAGTAAAATGTCGTTTCGTCATTACACCCAACAGAAAAAATGTTTTGACACTGATCAGCATAGGCCTATTAAGAATCAAACAACGATTTTAAGTCTGATTGTACAATCCCCCTGTGGTTTGGTGATTACAAAAATAGACCCACCGCGTCTCCCGATGCAATTTGTAAGAGGCGAATTAATCGTGACTTGATTCGCGTTTACTCTAAACTATGCTAGTGATTTTCGTGCATAATGGCCTTACATAGCCTACAAAGGCTGATAGGCCGTAAAACTCCATCCGTCCGTCCGTCCGTCCGTCCGTAGGTCCGTCCGTCCGTCCGTCCGTCCATCCATCTGACTGTAGAAGAAGAACTAGTTTCATACTTGTCCTCACTTTATCTGAGAAAGTGGATCCCCCGCTACAGTCAAATAACGAAAAACTGTTGGCGCACTGTACAGGGTGGTACATTAAAACACGACGTCCCTTTGTTCAGCACTGAACATAGATAATACATCTGAGTGAAGAGGTCTTGCAAAGACCATCTTGCAGGGCACTTTGACTGGAGGCAGGAGAAGAGGAGGACAGGAAGAGATGGTGGGAGGACAGCAACCGAGATAGGACTGGTCTGGCCATCGGCGACGTGCAGATGGCGGTGAAGGACGAAGAGCGGTGCAGAGAACTGACTGGTGTATCTGTGGCGAACCAACCACCACACTAGGTTACAGAAGAGGTGAAAGTGAAGATACAAAGTGAATAATAAGTTTTATGTAAATGCTTATGTTATCAAAGAAAGTTGGACTGCTGTTGGTTTACCTCCATATCTTTCTGATAAAAGGGATTGAAACGCATGTTTTTCATACTGCTGAAGTAAGCATTCTTTCCTTTACCGATCCAGCAAATTTCAGCGCTATAGATTATGTATAGACCGCAGGGCATGGCTTCGGATAACAACTCCTCCCACAGGTCCGCTCGTCCAAAATATGGACTATGTTCCCATATTATATTATGATAGTACAATGTACATGGTATTGGGGATTGAAAACAACAAAGTTCCCACTTCTATCGCATTTTTAAAACAGTGAAAAATAACTTTTAAAAGTGTGATTTTGTATGGCAAGGATTGCCTCCCTTTCGATGCAAAACTATACAGGAGTTACTTCCCGTGACACATTTTGGTAATTTTGGCCAATCCGAAATTAGGTCAGATTTACTGCGGAGTGGCCGCGTGGGTGTGTGCAATACATTTCCAAAATGTAAACAATGACTACATCAAGCCTTTTACCGATATTACGTGGGCAAAAGCCTTGGATTTTGCTTCTGAGTGGAAATTACTTGATGGGGAAGCGAGTTCTGTCAGTGTCGCATTCAGTGAACAGGTTGAACGTGGGGTTATCGGCGTTGGTAACCCTGGGTTTCATCGTTCGTGTTATCAATGATTAACGTGCAATGTGAAACTTCAGCGAAAAAAACGGCTGGAATCCAAAAACACCGTGTCTGACAATGACGCCTCAGTAGACTCCAGCAACAAGCGTGTGACAAGAGGGAAATCGGTTTCATCCATTGGAAAACTTCCAGCCAGAAATAGTGGTGTGCTTCCGTTAATATTGGAGATACGCGTCTGAAACTGATATTCATTGCTTAAACAAAGATCAGGTTGGCTTTGAAAAGTATCAGTTTCAGACCACAAAATCTATAGTTTGTTTCTTACAATCTTACAAATCAGAACATTTTTAGCATGACCAATTGAGTAGCAATTCTATATTGTCAAATGTTTTATATATATACATGTAATCATTGCATTAAAAAGTCAATTAAACAGGTGAAACAATTCAGAATAAAGAAAGAAGCCCAAATATGAAATGCAAGCAAGAAAAACATTTCAAATGCTAAGGAATGGTTACACTTAAATAAGGACTTGGCTCTCAAGCTCAGAGCTCTCCTTAGCCCAAGCAACGTAATAAATTAATTTCTAAACATTAAAAAGCAGATCCATAGTGATATGCTCAAAGAAACTATCTTCAAGATGACAGGTGTCCATTCATCATTTCATGTATATTAAGAATAGTTTAATAATGTATTCTCAGATTAATAATAATCTGCCCCATTGATTATGTTTGATCCTGTTAAGAGGGAGCATTGTTCTAAACAAATTCCATAACATCTCCTCGAGCAATTGATCACAATTTTACACCTTCAATGCCTTTCTTATATTATTTTTGCCTTGTCAGCATGAAATTTCCCACAAGAGCAAAGCTTGTACGGCTTTTTTTCTTGACCAACATGAACTGGACTACAACAGTCATGATCACAACAATGAAACAATGATCATGACAAAAGAGCTGACTATATACTTCAAGATATTCCATGCATCATAATAATGTTTTGAGACCACATCAAAGCATCAGCATACCCAAACTATGCATTTTGACATTTTAAAAATGTGGTTTTCAAAACATTTGCCTTGGAAAGTTTAAAATTTGAACTTCAGCACCTCACGGGAACACTACCACCACACACTCTAATGTTTAGCTTGTGTTAGAGTGCAACTTCCATGGTAGTAAACTCCGTGGCTCGAAGCATGTTTACCGTGCAAGTCCGTGGAGTGACTTCCATTTAATTTGATGTTTAGTATGAGCCAATCAAATGCGACTACGGGCGCTGTAGTTTCATTGTTGCTAGGCACAGCAAATGGCGCACTCTAGTGTGAAGCAGTTAGAGCGCCTTCTGAGATGCGCCAGCTGCTGTGCGACCTTGACAGGAAGTTGACCTCTGCCACTGAATGAAACGTCACCAAAGATCGTGTATCAATGATAATCGACCCTAATGCTTTTATTCAGTCGTCTCTTCGATCAAGTGGAATGTAATTGAATTATAAATCATTTTGGGGATTCATGTACCCAAAGAGGGCCTCCAAAGAGGGCCTACGTTTAATCACGGTGTGCTTTTTTTAAGTCATTGGAAAATATAAAACCCAATCAAAATTTCTCAGATTGCTACACAGTAGCAGAGATGAAGCAGAGTGCAACGGAACGCAGGGCAACTCTTTCTTCAGGGAAGGCGCGGAAGTATACAGAAAGCCGGAGGCGGACACACGAATACACAATACGACTTTCTTGGGGACACTCGCAGTCTTATAACTGTTCGTGTCGTAGCGAGCTTTCAAAACTCCGTCCTCTGTCCTGAGTGGACCGACCAACGCTGTCTGAAATCGTACGTTAAGACTTCACTTCTAACCTCAGACTAGAATCGGATTTCTTTGCGTTTTTTTACCAAGGTCTACCCTGCCTGAAAAAGGTACGGAGCTCCCATAGCTTGCAGCAGCACGGACTGCACGGACTAGAATGTTCCTATGAAGATCACTATGTGGCAGAAAATGGCAGTCTCAAAGTACGCGGTAGATATGAAAAATTGCAGCAGCGCGAACAGAACGGTCTATAAATAGTTCCGTTTATGTTGCTTTATATGGCGGAAAACAAACATCAAAATACACCGTATATCTTTTCTGTCATTTAAATACTTGTTTTTTAACATTGTCTGCAGATTCATTCTTTGTCCTGGGTGCTCATCACAAGAAAATTGCATTCAATTCTCAGTGCAGAGCTTTAGCTTAAATTCCTGTTGAGAAACTAGATAAAATGCCCTCGACTTCTTTTTTTGAAACTCTAACGAAAGGCAATTAATGGATTCACTATAGTGCCCTAGAAGTGAAGGCAATAAATGTATATTAAGCTTAACTTGATAAAGCAGTTCTTGAATATGCACCATTGTAGCACAATACTTCGTTTTAAATAAATTCATCTATTTGTCCCTCTTGATATATGAGAATTCCAAATTCCTTGAGAATTAAAAAAAAAATTCAGCTCATGATGATTTAATCAGCATTTACTCACTTTTTTAAAATATACTAATCTTTGGCTTACATTGTGATCCGACCGATACAACGGTTTTTAATTTGAACTGGCCAGAATTACAAAGAGAAACATACGCACTCCAAACGAGAACCTGAACAACACACACATTGCTTTAACGCACACAAGGATGCAGTGAGCGTGCGCGTGTGCATTCACACCTAAACACACAAATATATATATACCTCCTGGAGCTCATCCTGAAGCGATTCGGCAATGCACACGAAGCAGGAGAAAGGACTACGCAGCTTTTTCTCGGCCATAATGAACTGCTCCATTGTCTGCATCGGTCGCTATGGAAACTAGTTCTCTCCTGGCGGTGTGACGTCAGCACGACAGCGCCAAGAGAATGCGGCTCCGTGGGCTTGCCTTGATGGCACTCAAGTCTGCAGTCCTGTCCGCGCTGAAGACGTGACCACACCGCTTTCCCATCAAGGCGATCGATTCACGTCGCTTGCTGCCTTCATTGTGTGGGGACCACGCAGCCAGACACAGAAAAAACCTTCAAGCCTTTGGGGGACTTGTACGTAGCCGTTGACACGCTCTTCAAAATCTCCAGGATGTAGGCTACAACAATTGAATGACGAAGTCTTTGAAGAGAGAAATCATTGATTCAGATTGAAATTTCATGTGACTTGACTTACTTGACTTATTCCTGTAGACTTCCGATGGAACATAGGGCCGCAACAACACCTCGCCAACGCACTCTGTTCTGGGCTGTTCTCCTCAGCTGAGTCCACGTCATTCCGGCGTCCTTCACTTCGCTCTCGACAGACCTTCTCCACGACTGTTTGGGCCGTCCCACTTTTCTTTTTCCCTGTGGGTTCCAGTCAAGTGCTTGCCTTGTGACGTTGTCGGCTGGTTTGCGCAGTGTGTGACCTATCCACCCCCATTTCCTTTTCTTGATGTCCTGACTGATGGGGTTCTGGTTGGTTTTCTTCCATAGGTCTGTGTTGGAGATCTTCTCAGGTCACCTGATGTTGAGGATGTGGCGCAAGCACTTGTTGACAAAAGTCTGTACCTTGTTGGTGATGGTGTTGGTTACCCGCCATGTTTCGGACCCATAGAGGAGGACTGCTTTCACATTAGTGTTGAAGATGCGAACTTTGCTGCGCTGGGATAAGGCCTTGGAGTTCCAGATGGGACCCAGGGTGTTGAACGCTACCCTTGCCTTGTTAATCCTGCTCATAACGTCGTCGTCTGCGCCGCCATCAATGTTGACCACGCTTCCTAAGTAGACAAAGTGGTCAGTTTCCACTAGGTTTTCTCCCTGTAGCTGTAGTGGCTGATGTAGTCGGTTGTTCATACGCATGACCTCTGTCTTCTTGGTGTTGATTTTCAAGCCGGTCTTTCCTGCCTCCACCGCTAGTCGGGTTAGCTTGGACTGTGCATGCTGCTGTTGTGGGACAGGAGGCCGACGTCGTCCGCAAAATCCAGGTCCTCTAGATGTTTGGTGAAGGTCCACTGGATGCCAGTGCTGCTTCCCTCTGTGGTTCTTCTCATGATCCAGTCTATGACGATCAGGAAAATTGTCGGCGAGAGCATACAACCCTGTCTCACTCCTGTCTTCACTGCGAAGGGGTCAGTCAGCTTCCCGTTGTGAATAATCTGGCAAGATGAGTTCTCATAAATCTGCTGGATGATGCTTATGAGCTTTTGCGGGATTCCATAGTGCTGCATCAGCTTCCAGATGGTTTCCCTGTCGACGCTATCGAATGCTTTTTCAAAGTCCACAAAAGTGGTGTACAGCGGAGACTGCCATTCGATGGATTGCTCAATGATGATGCGCAGAGTAGCGATATGGTCTGTACATGATCGATCTTGCCTAAACCCTGCCTGCTCTGCTCTAAGCCTCCCGTCTAATGCCTCCCTCAGTCTCTCTAGGATGATCCTGGTAAGCACCTTGCTGGAGATGGACAGCAGCATTATACCTCGCCAGTTGCCGCACTGGGAAAGGTCAAATTTCATGTAAGGGGATGAAAACGAGGCCGTGGGAAAGTCGGGTAGAAGGACACACAAACGTGAGAGACGATACAGCATATCAAAAGACTTAGATCAAGCTGTCCTTCTCCACCAACAACGACTGAGCAAGTCTTAACACGTTTTTACACATACTTTTGGTTTTCATGTATTCGTCATCTTCGTCTTATTTTAATGTAACCACTTCGAACGAGTTTCCATATTCTTCACCTCAAGGTATGGATGGTATTCTTGACAGGTTTGAAATAACAACGGCCTCTTCTGTTTATCTCAAACTTTCTCGGAGGTTTTGAGCAAAATAACCAACATCCCTAGCACGTTTTCGTGTTTGAGTAAAACGGCATGTGTCTAAAAATGTTGTTGTGGAGTGAGAGATTGCATGTATGTATGTGCGTTTGCGCGCACGTAGATGTATGTGTTTGTGTGTGTGTGTGTTTGCGTGTGTGTGCGTGCGCGCGCGCGTGTGCGTGCATATAAGTATGTGTTTATATGTATGTGTTTGTGTGTGCATGCATGCGTTCGCTCGCGCGTTCGTGTGTATAATGAGTGAGGGTATTGAGAGTATCTTCTTCTTCTTCTTGTCGATCGCTAGATGATTGCGCCAGTTGTCCGCACAAATGTAGCTGTTCTCCGCAGCTCCTCCAGGTTGCCATAGAGTTTGCTCCTCACTGGTGTTGGGTCTGGCCATGTGGCTCTTCTGAGGGCATCATGGTGGGGGCAGACTTGGAGAAGGTGTTCACCGGTCATCGAGGCAGTGTCGCAAGAACATCTGTCTGTCTGACCGACTTTGAACTTGTGGAACATATGTGCTGGCAATTTGTTGTTTTCTGTTCGGAGTCTGAACAGAATGACTTGGTCAGCTCTGTTCAGAAAAAGGTAGCTTTCATTTTGGTTGTAGTTCGGATGTTGCTGGCGCCACTTTTTCTGGGACAAAGCCTTGATGATGGTCTTCTCTTTTGCATAAGAGACCTGTCTGTCTTCCTGGTCCAGCTGACCACCTTCCCTTTCCAGTCTGTCAGCCGTCTCATTTCCATGCACTCCACAGTGTGCAGGAATCCATTGGAGTGTGAGTGTCACCTGTGCGGCCAGCTCAGACAGAGTGGCTGCAAATTCATTCAGTTCCTTCTTGCGAGGGTCCTGGAGTGCGCTCAGCACAGACAAAGCATCAGTGAAAATGACCACGTGCTGGTGTGTCGCATCTCGGTGATCCAGTAAGTGGGCCGATGCCGTTCTCAGGGCTTCTGCCTCTGCTCTGAAGTTGGTGGAGTATCTGCCCGTTGCTATGGGGATGTGGGTCTCGTACCCGGTGTACCTGATATACACGCCTCCTCCTCCATCCCTCGTTGCTTCTGCGGCAGATCCATCCGTATAGGCGTGTGTCCATTGTTTTTCAGGATAGGTAGATTGGATGAGCTCTAAGGTCAATGACTTCCTCTCGTGGTCTGACTGTGTGCCTTTCTTCCCAATGCCTGGAATGTTATCTCTGATGGTTGGGAATTTCAGTCTTTCCCATGAGGGGACAGATGTTGTTGTTGGTATTGGTGTTGGCTTGTGGTCCAACAGTTCTGGGTCTCTCCTCTCAAGTATCCTGCTCTGGTTGATAAAGCTGGACCTTTTGAGCCTCCCTTTTGTTGGCATGCTCATTCTTTCATGCATGGGATGATTTTGGAGGCGTTTGAACTTTGCTGCTTGTGTCAGCACCTTGATGTTCTTTCTGTCATCAAGGGGTTGCAGACCTGTGGCAGTCTCTAGAGCAGTAATGGGGGTACTGCGCATGGCTCCTGTCATCATTCTCATGGCCTGGTTCTGCAGTCTGGCCAGCCTGTTGCTGTTTGACTTGGCAGCAGTTGCTGTAGCTGCCATACCGTACTCCAGAACGGGACGGACCCTGCCCACATACAGCTTCTTCAGTACGGTCTGGTCTGCACCCCAGTCCATGCCTGACAGTTTCTTCATTAGGGCCATCCTGATTTTCCCTCTGGCCTCATTCTTGTGCAGCTGGCTTCTCCATGTCAGTCTGCGGTCTAGGATGCAGTTGAAGATGCCTTTCAGGACAAGAAGCACACCCTTGCTGTATGGATAGATCTGAAAAAGCCTTTGATAAGGTATGGAAAGATGGCCTCAAGCTCAAACTACGTCAGTGTGGAGTCGCTGGACGTATGTACAAGTGGATCGCCTAATATCTACACAATAGAAAAGCCAGGGCCCAGATCAAACAACACTCCAGCAAAAAGAAAATCCTCAAAGAAGGAGCTCACAAGGAGGAGTGCTCTCCCCGACATTATTCCTAGTGTTCATCATCATCCACAGTATGCCCAAAAACGTTCGAGGTGCCATCTATGCCGATGACCTTGCACTGTGGTGCAGTGAGGAATACATATCGACGGCAAACTACAGACTCCAGCTAGCTCTACAACAGATAGAGGCATGGACCAAGTCATGGCTTGTGAAGATCAATGAGAGAAAGACCACATACACCATCTTCTCCCTCTCCACAAAAAACCAAAAGGTGAAGCTGAAGGTCAACTCCCATAAGCTTGAGGCTGACAACTCCCCCACATTGAGAGTATGATGAGTGAAGTGAGTGAGATGATGATGATTATGGTGAGTGAGATGATGGTGACTGAGATGAGTGAGAGTGAGATGATGGTGACTGAGGTGAGTGAGATGATGGCGACTGAGATGAGTGAGATGATGACGACTGAGATGAGTGAGATGACGACTGAGGTGAGTGAGAATGAGATGATGGTGACTGAGGTGAGTGAGATGATGACGACTGAGGTGAGTGAGATGATGATGACTGAGATGAGTGAGATGATGGCGACTAAGGTGAGTGAGATGACGACGACTGAGGTGAGTGAGATGATGACGACTGAGGTGAGTGAGATGATGACGACTGAGGTGAGTGAGATGATGACGACTGAGATGAGTGAGATGATGACGACTGAGGTGAGTGAGAGTGAGATGATGGCAACTAAGGTGAGTGAGATGATGACGACTGAGGTCAGTGAGATGATGACGACTGAGGTGAGTGAGATGATGACGACTGAGGTGAGTGAGAGTGAGATTATGATGACTGAGGGGAGTGAGATGATGATGATGACTGAGGTGAGTGAGATGATGACGACTGAGGTGAGTGAGATGATGACGACTGAGGTGAGTGAGATGATGACGACTGAGGTGAGTGAGATGATGACGACTGAGGTGAGTGAGAGTGAGATTATGATGACTGAGGTGAGTGAGATGATGATGATGATGACTGAGGTGAGTGAGATAATGACGACTGAGGTGAGTGAGATGATGACGACTGAGGTGAGTGAGATGATGACGACTGAGGTGAGTGAGAGTGAGATGATGATGACTGAGGTGAGTGAGATGATGACGACTGAGGTGAGTGAGATGATGACGACTGAGGTGAGTGAGAGTGAGATGATGATGACTGAGGTGAGTGAGATGATGATGATGACTGAGGTGAGTGAGATGATGACGACTGAGGTGAGTGAGATGATGACGACTGAGGTGAGTGAGATGATGACGACTGAAGTGAGTGAGTGAGATGATGATGACTGAGGTGAGTGAGATGATGATGATGACTGAGGTGAGTGAGATGATGGCGACTGAGGTGAGTGAGATGATGGCGACTGAGGTGAGTGAGATGATGATGATGATGACTGAGGTGAGTGAGATGATGGCGACTGAGGTGAGTGAGATGATGATGACTGAGGTGAGTGAGATAATGATGACTGAGGTGAGTGAGATGATGACGACTGAGGTGAGTGAGATGATGACGACTGAGATGAGTGAGATGATGACGACTGAGGTGAGTGAGATGATGACGACTGAGATGAGTGAGATGATGACGACTGAGGTGAGTGAGATGATGACGACTGAGGTGAGTGAGAGTGAGATGATGATGACTGAGGTGAGTGAGAGGATGATGATGACTGAGGTGAGTGAGATGATGGCGACTGAGATGAGTGAGATGATGACGACTGAGATGAGTGAGATGATGATGATGACTGAGATGAGTGAGATGATGGCGACTGAGATGAGTGAGATGATGACGACTGAGGTGAGTGAGATGATGGCGACTGAGATGAGTGAGATGATGGCGACTGAGATGAGTGAGATGATGACGACTGAGGTGAGTGAGATGATGACGACTGAGATGAGTGAGATGATGACTGAGGTGAGTGAGATGATGATGACTGAGATGAGTGAGATGATGGCGACTGAGATGAGTGAGATGATGACGACTGAGGTGAGTGAGATGATGACGACTGAGATGAGTGAGATGATGACTGAGGTGAGTGAGATGATGACGACTGAGATGAGTGAGATGATGACGACTGAGGTGAGTGAGATGATGATGATGACTGAGGTGAGTGAGATGATGGCGACTGAGATGAGTGAGATGATGACGACTGAGATGAGTGAGATGATGACTGAGGTGAGTGAGATGATGACGACTGAGATGAGTGAGATGATGACAACTGAGGTGAGTGAGAGTGAGATGATGGTTACTGAGGTGAGTGAGATGATGATGACTGAAATGAGTGAGAGTGTGATGATGACGACTGAGATGAGTAAGAGTGAGAGAGTGAGATAGAGAGTCACTAAAACAGAAGGATTATATCAGAGGAAACCCGCTTGTTATAGAATCTAGTGAGTACAAAAGGGAACACCGAAATGATTTTGAGTGATCATTCCATAACTTGTACACTGTATTATACAGTAGTTGTGCCACCGGCTTAGCGCTTCAAGATGCGTACGAGTTGGATACAATTATGAAATGTTGGTATAGCAATAGCAAGCTTTTCCTCCCTGAGTTTCAGGGCATAGAATATATACATTCATATATCTTTTGGTGTCTGCATATCGGTTCCTTTCATAAGATAGCTACAGTTTTCGCTCGAAGTTGGATTTACTTACGTTGTAGAGAGAGAGAGAGAGAGAGAGAGAGAGAGAGAGAGAGAGAGAGAGAGAGAGAGAGAGAGAGAGAGAGAGAGAGAGAGAGAGAGAAGAGAGAGAGAGAGAGAGAGAGAGAGAGAGAGAAGAGAGAGAGAGAGAGAGAGAGAGAGAGAGAGAGAGAGAGAGATCATGCGCGCTCATGCATGGCAACAACCATCAACTTAGCCAAAGCCTGCCTCCTGTGCCCCAAGCTATGTGCATCCATAAGTTGCAGTCTCATCACCAGCACCACTGACACCTACATTGAAGCCGACGGACCGCCATGGCATGTATGCGGCATGCCAGCTAGCACACCCTATACAGTCTTCATGCAAACATACTCAATGCAGTGTTCATGCAAACACATCCCTTGTA
This sequence comes from Theodoxus fluviatilis, assembly GCA_034096865.1. Lineage (NCBI taxonomy): Eukaryota > Metazoa > Mollusca > Gastropoda > Cycloneritida > Neritidae > Theodoxus > Theodoxus fluviatilis. The sequence continues at coordinate 16,738 of JAWQFJ010002503.1, read as the reverse complement.
GTTGTGAGAGGGTGGGAATATGATGTAGAAACTTGTCCAGACAACTGTAATTCAACGTGTTCCCTTCCACCTCTACTTCCATACATGTGTGCCTAGATGGTAACTGCAGAGATACGTGAGGAGGCGTGTTTCGCTCACTCTGTGGCTGCCGTAGAGATGTATGAGGTTCACGCAGCTCACACGTGGTTAATCGCCAGCTAGTATCCAATCTGACCAGCCAGTATTTGCGTGTTTTGAGATCACACCAAAATTGAGAGTTTATTCATTTAATATATCATGCACTGCTTTAGAAGTTTCGTTTGCGCTCGCTCACGCCCTCGTGATGGCTATTTAAAGCCCCTGCCTAAATAGCGCCAACACATGGGCAGAGACCAGAGACGAGATGAGACGAGAAGGAGAGAGGTAAGACGAGAGACCAGAGACGCACAGAACGAGCGACAGTCAGGATGGCAGAGCGAGAGGTCACGGGAAGGTCATTCCGGTGTACAGCTTTTATGCCTGCATTGCCCTGAATTGCCTTGTTACCATGAATAAAGACTGGAAAAGCTGACGCCAAGCCTTCCTTGTCTGCTGATCCCTTGGGAGGGGTGAAGGGAGAGAGACAGAGGCACACTGCCTCTACACTTCCTGCCAGCCTGACCAGCTCGACCCAGGGGTCGGTCCTGTGCTATGGGGTAGAGAGAAGTTCAAACGCCTCTCTATAGCCCCACCCTGCGCCTAGGCTCACACCAAACAGGAACCCACCCTGTTTCATAGTCTTCATGCAAACATACGCTCGCAGTCTCCATGCAGGCACACCCCATGCAGAGTTCACGCAACATATCCCATGCAGTGATCATGCAAACACAGCCCATGCATCGTTCATATAAGAACACTCCATGCAGGGTTCATGCAAACACATTCCATACAATGTTCATGCAAGCACAGCCCATGTACTGTTCATGCAAGCACAGCCCACGCAGTGTACATGCAGGCACACTTCATGCAGCGTTCATGCAAATACACCCCATGCGGTGTTCACGCAACCAAATGTCATAATAATAATAGTTTATTCATACGCACAGACCTTCCCTTGAAAGGCAAGCTCATGGCGTTTACAATCCAAAGAATCAACACTCATACAACCACTCAACACCACATTCCTACAAAAACTCACACACAACACACATAAACAAAAAACAAAAACTAAGATCCAATAGAACAAATAAAACAAAATATACAATATAAACAGCACTTGCCGGCCAGGTCAAGTAAGGCGAAGCAGCTCAGCGCGAAAGGGGGATCGGAAGAGGTGGGTCTTTAGAGCACTTTTGAACTGGGGCAGAGTATCAGAATGACGGACTGAGCGAGAGACACTATTCCAGGTTACAGGTCCAATATAGGAGAAGGCACGCTGTCCTTGAGTTTTCTTATTACGGCGGGGGACTTTAAGAATTCTAGAGTAAGCAGCTGAGCGTAGAGATCTGGAGGGCGTGTAGACTGCAAGAATTTCTGTAAGAGCGTGTGGTGCGGTGTTGTCGATGGCTTTGAAGCACAAAGTAGCAAGTTTATAATCTATCCTCTGAGAGATGGGGAGCCAGTGAAGTGTATGTAGGAGTGATGAGACATGGGTACGCTTGTGACATCGAAAAACTAGCCTAGCAGCACAATTCGGAACTTTCTGGAGTTTGTTAAGCAGAGTGTCAGGGATGCCAGCGAGAAGAGAGTTTCCATAGTCGAGACGAGACAGAACAAGTGATGTGATGAGCGTTTTGGTGGCCTGCTGAGAAAGATAATGACGAATGGTACTAATTTTCCTTAGCTCATAATATGCTAACTGACAGACTTTGTTGACATGAGATCTCATTGACAGATCATCGTCAAACATGACGCCTAAATTTCTAACAGACTGAGAGAAGACGATGTCCCTGTGACCAATGGTTAGTTTGAGGGCCTGATCCGATTTGCCTCCGCCGCCCACCAGGAGTGCTTCAGTGTTTGAGTATTTATGCAAGCACACCAAATGCAGTGTTCATGCAATCAAAAAGCACACAGTGTTCATGCGAGCACACCCCATGCAGTGTTCATGCAAGCACAGCTCACGCAGTGTTCATGCAAGCACACCTTATGCAGTGTTCACGCAACCATATCCCATGCAGTGTTCATGCAAGCACACCAAATGCAGTGTTCATGCAAGCACACCCCATGCAGTGTTCCTACAAGCACACCAAATGCAGTGTTCATGCAAGCACACCAAATGCAGTGTTCGTGCGAGCACACTTCATGCAGTGTTCATGCAAGCATACCTCATGCAGTATTAATGCAAGCACACCAAATGCAGTGTTCGTGCGAGCACACTTCATGCAGTGTTCATGCAAGCACACCTCATGCAGTTTTAATGCGAGCACACCTCATGCAGTGTTCATGCAAGCACAGCCCATGCATTGTTCCTGCAAGCACATCTCATGCAGTGTTCACGCAACCATATCCCATGCAGTATTAATGCAAGCACACCAAATGCAGTGTTCGTGCAAGAACAACCCACGCAGGGTTCATGCAAGCACATCTCATGCAGTGTTTATGCGAGCACACCTTATGCAGTTTTAATGCGAGCACACCCCATGTAGGGTTCATGCAAGCACACCCCATGTAGTGTTAATGCGAGCACACCCCATGTAGTGTTCATGCAAGCACACCCCATGTAGTGTTAATGCGAGCACACCCCATGTAGGGTTCATGCTAGCACACCTCATGCAGTTTTAATGCGAGCACACCCCATGCAGTGTTCATGCAAACACACCAAATGCAGTGTTCGTGCATCACACCTCATGCAGTGTTCATGCAAACACACCAAATGCAGTGTTCGTGCATCACACCTCATGCAGTGTTCATGCAAACACACCTCATGCAGTGTTCATGCAAACACACCTCATGCAGTGTTCACGCAACCACATCCCATGCAGTATTAATGCGAGCACACCCCATGTAGGGTTCATGCAAGCACACCTTATGCAGTGTTCATGCGAGCACACCCCATGTAGGGTTCATGCAAGCACACCTTATGCAGTGTTCATGCGAGCACACCCCATGTAGTGTTCATGCAAACACACCTCATGCAGTGTTCACGCAACCACACCCCATGTAGTGTTCATACAAGCACACCCCATGTAAGGTTCATGCAAGCACACCCCATGTAGTGTTCATGTGAGCACAGCCCATGTAGTGTTCATACAAGCACACCCCATGTAGGGTTCATGCAAGCAAGTAGTGTTCATGCGAGCACAGCTCATGTAGTGTTCATGCAAGCACAGCCCATGCGGTGTTCATGTAATCACAAACCACGCAGTGTTCATGCAAGCACATCTCATGTAGTGTTCATGCAAGCACACCTCATGCAGTGTTCATGTAATCACAACCCACGCAGTGTTCATGCAAGCACATATCATGTAGTGTTCATGCAAGCACACCTCATGTAGTGTTCATGTAATCACAACCCACGCAGTGTTCATGCAAGCACATCTCATGTATTGTTCATGCAAGCACACCTCATGCAGTGTTCATGCGAGCACACCTCATGTAGTGTTGATGCAAGCACACCTCATGCAGTGTTCATGCGAGCATACCTCATGCAGTTTTAATGCGAGCACACCCCATGTTGTGTTCATGCAAACACACCCCATGTAGTGTTCATGCAATCACACCCCATGTAGTGTTCATGCAAGCACACCCCATGTAGTGTTCATGCAAGCACACCTCATGCAGTGTGCATGCAAACACACCCCATGTAGTGTTCATGCAAGCACACCTCATGTAGTGTTCGTGCAAACACCCCCCCATGTAGTGTTCATGCAAGCACACCTCATGTAGTGTTCATGCAATCCCACCCCACACAGTGTTCATGCGAGCACACTTCATGTAGTGTTCATGCAAACACACCCCATGTAGTGTCCATGCAAGCACATCCCAAGTAGTGTTCATGCAATCACACCCCACACAGTGTTCATGCGAGCACACCTCATGTAGTGTTCATGCGAGCACACCCCATGTAGTGTTCATGCAAACACACCCCATGTAGTGTTCATGCAATCGCACCCCATGTAGTGTTCATGCAAGCACACCCCATGTAGTGTTCATGCAAGCACACCTCATGCAGTGTGCATGCAAACACACCCCATGTAGTGTTCATGCAAGCACACCCCATGTAGTGTTCATGCAAACACACCTCATGCAGTGTTCATGCAAACACACCCCATGTAGTGTTCATGCAAGCACACCTCATGCAGTGTGCATGCAAGCACACCCCATGTAGTGTTCATGCAAGACACCTCATGTAGTGTTCATGCAAACACACCTCATGTAGTGTTCATGCGAGCACACCTCATGTAGTGTTGATGCAAGCACACCTCATGCAGTGTTCATGCAAGCGCACCTCATGCAGTGTTCATGCAAACACACCCCATGTAGTGTTCATGCAAGCACACCCCATGTAGTGTTCATGCAAGACACCTCATGTAGTGTTCATGCAAACACATCCCATGTAGTGTTCATGCAAGGACACCTCATGCAGTGTTCATGCAAGCGCACCTCATGCAGTGTTCATGCAAACACACCCCATGTAGTGTTCATGCAAGCACACCCCATGCAGTATTGATGTAAGCAAATCCCATACAGTGTATGTGCATCGTTGCACAATATTATTTATCACCTCCGCCAAGACGGTTGTATTTTTCCCTCGGTTCGTTATTCAACAAAATAACTTCAAAGGTTAACAACGGATCCTGATGAAATTAGGTCGAAGTTCAGGGTTTTATCCAGGAAAAAAATGGTTTGAAGTTTCCATGTTATCTTTTATCTAGTTTTGGAATTACCACCAAAAAGAGAAATGTCATCGCAAATCACTGAGTTGCTTTCAGCCACTAAAATGAACTGCATTTCGTAGCGTCAGGCCTGGCTTGCGAAACACCCTGCCTGAATTAATCATACAGACCATGGCAGAGAGCGTGAGGCTTCCTTGGTGGAGGTTTGCGCTCTGAGAGTGGTCTCTAGCTTTTGCAATGTGTTCAACCTTCAGAATCGGTTCCATTGTTCAATACTCGTGCGTGCAATGCTGCTGCCTCTGCCCAGCTTCGGCAGACCAGCAGTCGGATCACTCTTGTGAGCACGTGAAGCTATGTTTCGACTGATTTGGAGAACCATGTGAAGATTTGTTTTGTTTTGCGCACATAATACAAGCTTGCGCCAATAATTATGTTCTTGGAGTCTTTTTGCATTAAATGACAGCGTCGTGGTCGTGCTGCCAACAGAGACACTTTACGAATTGATGCAGGCTTGAAACGATCGATTTCTCCATACAGGTACACACACCAAAAACAAGATTGGAGAAGGAATATTTCATGAGGAGTCACAATGGACTTGACGGTGAGCCCAGCGCCAATCTGTTGAGCATGGCTCACGTCCCTTGCGTCACGGTCTGAGATCCTCGAGAGCCGTACTCTGTGGTGTTCCGCACCGCAGATCGGAAGGAACAAGCCGTGGTGGACTGACGTCAGGAATAGCGCCCCACTACAAGTTCACTTCGTCACTGTGTTTTCTTACCTGTTTGTTCAAATGCATGTCCTCTCTTTTGAAGTAATTATTCTACAGGATTAATATAGATAGATTGTATTTACTGTGTTGCACGGTGTTGTATTGTATTGCATGGTATTCATTGTATCGTGTTGTGTTCTTACACAATAACTTTGCTATGAAGCAACAGAGATTACCCATCGGCTTGTCTTCCAGCCAGCCAATCCGGCTGGTTGCCTGCTTACCTAACTTTCCGTCCGTCCGTCCGTCCGTCCGTCCGTCCGTCCGTCCGACAGTTTCTGTTTGCCCATCTATATTTCTGTTGAGATTTTACTCTCACGCTTGTTGCCATAGTGGCAGCTGTGTCAAGGATTGAACAGAAGCAGGATTTCAATCCCACAACCTTCTTTTTTCTATGTCTTCGTCCTAATTGTATTTCCCCACAGCAAATGCATTGACAATACAAGCAACTCAGACTGACACTCAACAGGAGTGTTTCTAAAGCGTGACTTTTTATGGATAAAATGAACATTTAATTAAGTCTGACGTATAATGGGCTCTCATTTTTCCTATATTATCCAGATTGAACAATAAATCATAAACTCCTGATCAGATTTCCCATTTAGGCCATATGAAATTTGAATATCTACCTCCGACATTGATGTTGTGTTTTACCCTCGTTTCATTCATGAGTAATTCGGTTAAAATCACTCCAAACCTTCGAAACGGATTCTGCAGAAATTTTGTGGAAGATCAGGGATTCACACCCCCCACCCCCACCCCCACCCCCACCCCCCCAAAACAAAAAAAGAAAGAAAGAAAAAAGAATCATTAAATTTTGGAGGCTATCTGTTATCGCGTTTTGAAATAACAACCAAAAAGAGAAATTGTGTCATTCATTGCGAAGTCGATGACGTCAAACTATTGATGACGCAGGCGTGTGCGTTCCGCACTCAGAGACCTCCAGCAGACGCTAACATCAAAGATCTTATAGTTACACATATATGTATATATATAGTCTTTGCTAACATGAAGTAAACTAGAAAACGGGAGGCCGGTGTTGGACTCGTAAACGAGTAGAAAAGAAGTACTGGAGACTTTAGTCCAACTTCAAAATTGTATTTCAGAGCTTTCGGGGCCAAGTAGGCTCCTTCTTCAGTGAAATAAAAGGATATGTTTGAACGAGTCTGCCAAATCTGACGTCGCACCACTAATGACGTAATGTCCGATGCCCAGCAACGAAATCCACCTGTATCACAAAGTAACTAAATAGAAGTGCAAAAATAAAGTCTAGCCTATAAGGATTAACAGATATACACAAATTGCACTTAGAAATAAAGTACCACAAAACCTAACGTTGCGCTGATAAGCTAACACACCATATCAAACC
>JAWQFJ010002502.1:66508-92897 GCA_034096865.1 Theodoxus fluviatilis | reverse complement strand
TCACATCCCTGTCTCTACATCACCTCCCTGTCTCTACATCACCTCCCTGTCTCTACATCACCTGTCTCTACATCACCTCCCTGTCTCTACATCACCTCCCTGTCTCTACATCACCTCCCTGTCTCTACATCACCTCCCTGTCTCTACATCACCTCCCTGTCTCTACATCACCTCCCTGTCTCTACATCACCTCCCTGTCTCCACATCTCCTCCCTGTCTCCACATCACATGTCTCTACATCACCTCCCTGTCCTCTACATCACCTCCCTGTCTCCACATCACCTCCCTGTCTCCGTATCACATGTCTCCACATCACATGTCTCCACATCACCTCCCTGTCTCTACATCACCTCCCTGTCTCCACATCACATGTCTCTACATCACCTCCCTGTCTCTACATCACCTCCCTGTCTCCACATCACCTGTCTCTACATCACCTCCCTGTCTCCACATCACATGTCTCCACATAACCTCCCTGTCTCCACATCACATGTCTCTACATCACCTCCCTGTCTCCACATCACCTCCCTGTCTCCACATCACCTCCCTGTCTCCACATCACCTTCCTGTCTCCACATCACCTCCCTGTCTCCACATCACCTCCCTGTCTCCACATCACCTGCCTCCACATCACCTCCCTGTCTCCACATCACCTCCCTGTCTCTACATCACCTCCCTGTCTCCACATCACCTCCCTGTCTCCACATCACCTCCCTATCTCCACATCACCTCCCTGTCTCCACATCAACTCCCTGTCTCCACATCACCTCCCTGTCTCCACATCACCTCCCTGTCTCCACATCACATGTCTCCACATTACCTCCCTATCTCCACATCACATGTCTCTACATCAGCTCCCTGTCTTCACATCACCTGTCTCCACATCACCTCCCTATCTCCACATCACATGTCTCCACATCACCTCCCTGTCTCCACATCACATGTCTCCACATCACCTCCCTGTCTCCACATCACATGTCTCCACATCACCTCCCTTTCTCCACGTCACCTGTCTCTACATCACCTCCCTGTCTCTACATCACCTCCCTGTCTCCACATCACCTGTCTCTACATCACCTCCCTGTCTCTACATCACCTCCCTGTCTCCACATCACCTCCCTGTCTCTACATCACCTCCCTGTCTCTACATCACCTCCCTGTTTCTACATCACCTCCCTGTCTCTACATCACCTCCCTGTCTCTACATCACCTCCCTGTCTTTACATCACCTCCCTGTCTCTACATCACCTCCCTGTCTCCACATCACCTCCCTGTCTCTACATCACCTGTCTCCACATCACCTCCCTGTCTCCACATCACCTCCCTGTCTCCACATCACCTGTCTCCACATCACCTCCCTGTCTCCACATCACCTGTCTCCACATCACCTCCCTGTCTCCACATCACCTCCCTGTCTCCACATCACCTGTCTCCACATCACCTCCCTGTCTCCACATCACCTCCCTGTCTCCACATCACCTCCCTGTCTCCACATCACCTCCCTGTCTCCACATCACCTCCCTGTCTCCACATCACCTGTCTCTACATCACCTCCCTGTCTCCACATCACCTCCCTGTCTCCACATCACATGTCTCCACATCACCTGTCTCTACATCACCTCCCTGTCTGTACATCACCTGTCTCCACATCACCTCCCTGTCTCCACATCACCTGTCTCCACATCACCTCCCTGTCTCTACATCACCTGTCTCCACATCACCTCCCTGTCTCTACATCACCTGTCTCCACATCACCTCCCTGTCTCCACATCACCTGTCTCCACATCACCTCCCTGTCTCCACATCACCTCCCTGTCTCCACATCACCTCCCTGTCTCCACATCCCCTCCCTGTCTCCACATCACATGTCTCCACATCACCTCCCTGTCTCCACATCACCTCCCTGTCTCTACATCACCTCCCTGTCTCCACATCACCTCCCTGTCTCCACATCACATGTCTCCACATCACATGTCTCCACATCACCTTTCTCTACATCACCTCCCTGTCTCCACATCACCTGTCTCCACATCACCTCCCTGTCTCCACATCACATGTCTCCACATCACATGTCTCCACATCACCTGTCTCTACATCACCTCCCTGTCTCTACATCACCTCCCTGTCTCCACATCACCTCCCTGTCTCCACATCACATGTCTCCACATCACCTCCCTGTCTCCACATCCCCTCCCTGTCTCCACATCACCTCCCTGTCTCCACATCACCTCCCTGTCTCCACATCACCTCCCTGTCTCCACATCACCTCCCTGTCTCCACATCACCTCCCTGTCTCCACATCCCCTCCCTGTCTCCACATCACCTCCCTGTCTCCACATCACCTCCCTGTCTCCACATCAGCTCCCTGTCTCCACATCCCCTGTATCCACATACCCTGTCTCCATATCCCCTGTCTCCAAATCACATGTCTCTACATCACCTCCCTGTCTCCACATCACCTGTCTCTACATCACCTCCCTGTCTCTACATCACCTCCCTGTCTCTACATCACCTCCCTGTCTCTACATCACCTGTCTCCACATCACCTCCCTGTCTCTACATCACCTCCCTGTCTCTACATCACCTCCCTGTCTCTACATCACCTCCCTGTCTCCACATCACCTCCCTGTCTCCACATCACCTGTCTCTACATCACCTCCCTGTCTCTACATCACCTCCCTGTCTCTACATCACCTCCCTGTCTCTACATCACATCCCTGTCTCTACATCACCTCCCTGTCTCTACATCACCTCCCTGTCTCCACATCACCTCCCTGTCTCTACATCACCTCCCTGTCTCTACATCACCTCCCTGTCTCCACATCCCCTCCCTGTCTCCACATCACCTCCCTGTCTCCACATCACCTCCCTGTCTCCACATCAGCTCCCTGTCTCCACATCCCCTGTATCCACATACCCTGTCTCCATATCCCCTGTCTCCAAATCACATGTCTCTACATCACCTCCCTGTCTCCACATCACCTGTCTCTACATCACCTCCCTGTCTCTACATCACCTCCCTGTCTCTACATCACCTCCCTGTCTCTACATCACCTCCCTGTCTCTACATCACCTCCCTGTCTCTACATCACCTCCCTGTCTCTACATCACCTCCCTGTCTCCACATCACCTGTCTCTACATCACCTCCCTGTCTCTACATCACCTCCCTGTCTCTACATCACCTCCTTGTCTCTACATCACCTCCCTGTCTCCACATCACCTGTCTCTACATCACCTCCCTGTCTCTACATCACCTCCCTGTCTCTACATCACCTCCCTGTCTCCACATCACTTGTCTCTACATCACCTCCCTGTCTCTACATCACCTCCCTGTCTCTACATCACCTCCCTGTCTCTACATCACCTCCCTGTCTCTACATCACCTCCCTGTCTCTACATCACCTCCCTGTCTCTACATCACCTCCCTGTCTCTACATCACCTCCCTGTCTCTACATCACCTCCCTGTCTCCACATCACCTGTCTCTACATCACCTCCCTGTCTCTACATCACCTCCCTGTCTCCACATCACCTCCCTGTCTCTACATCACCTCCCTGTCTCCACATCACCTGTCTCTACATCACCTCCCTGTCTCTACATCACCTCCCTGTCTCTACATCACCTCCCTGTCTCTACATCACCTCCCTGTCTCTACATCACCTCCCTGTCTCTACATCACCTCCCTGTCTCTACATCACCTCCCTGTCTCCACATCACCTCCCTGTCTCCACATCACATGTCTCTACATCACCTCCCTGTCTCTACATCACCTCCCTGTCTCCACATCACCTCCCTGTCTCCGTATCACATGTCTCCACATCACATGTCTCTACATCACCTCCCTGTCTCTACATCACCTCCCTGTCTCCACATCACCTGTCTCTACATCACCTCCCTGTCTCCACATCACCTCCCTGTCTCCACATCACCTGTCTCTACATCACCTCCCTGTCTCCACATCACATGTCTCCACATAACCTCCCTGTCTCCACATCACATGTCTCTACATCACCTCCCTGTCTCCACATCACCTCCCTGTCTCCACATCACCTCCCTGTCTCCACATCACCTTCCTGTCTCCACATCACCTCCCTGTCTCCACATCACCTCCCTGTCTCCACATCACCTGCCTCCACATCACCTCCCTGTCTCCACATCACCTCCCTGTCTCTACATCACCTCCCTGTCTCCACATCACCTCCCTGTCTCCACATCACCTCCCTATCTCCACATCACCTCCCTGTCTCCACATCAACTCCCTGTCTCCACATCACCTCCCTGTCTCCACATCACCTCCCTGTCTCCACATCACATGTCTCCACATTACCTCCCTATCTCCACATCACATGTCTCCACATCACCTCCCTGTCTTCACATCACCTGTCTCCACATCACCTCCCTATCTCCACATCACATGTCTCCACATCACCTCCCTGTCTCCACATCACATGTCTCTACATCACCTCCCTGTCTCCACATCACCTCCCTTTCTCCACATCACCTGTCTCTACATCACCTCCCTGTCTCTACATCACCTCCCCTTCTCCACATCACATGTCTCTACATCACATCCCTGTCTCTACATCACCTCCCTGTCTCTACATCACCTCCCTGTCTCTACATCACCTCCCTGTCTCCACATCACCTCCCTGTCTTTACATCACCTCCCTGTCTCCACATCACCTCCCTGTCTCCACATCACCTCCCTGTCTCTACATCACCTCCCTGTCTCTACATCACCTCCCTGTCTCCACATCACCTGTCTCTACATCACCTCCCTGTCTCTACATCACCTCCCTGTCTCTACATCACCTCCCTGTCTCTACATCACCTCCCTGTCTCTACATCACCTCCCTGTCTAACCTCCTGTCTCTACATCACCTCCCTGTCTCCACATCACCTCCCTGTCTCTACATCACCTCCCTGTCTCTACATCACCTTCCTGTCTCTACATCACCTCCCTGTCTCTACATCACCTCCCTGTCTCCACATCACCTGTCTCTACATCACCTCCCTGTCTCCACATCACCTCCCTGTCTCCACATCACCTGTCTCTACATCACCTGTCTCTACATCACCTCCCTGTCTCTACATCACCTCCCTGTCTCTACATCACCTCCCTGTCTCTACATCACCTCCCTGTCTCTACATCACCTCCCTGTCTCCACATCACCTGTCTCTACATCACCTGTCTCTACATCACCTCCCTGTCTCCACATCACCTGTCTCTACATCACCTCCCTGTCTCCACATCACATGTGTCTACATCACCTCCCTGTCTCTACATCACCTCCCTGTCTCTACATCACCTCCCTGTCTCCACATCACCTCCCTGTCTCTACATCACCTCCCTGTCTCTACATCACCTCCCTGTCTCTACATCACCTCCCTGTCTCTACATCACCTCCCTGTCTCTACATCACCTGTCTCTACATCACCTCCCTGTCTCTACATCACCTCCCTGTCTCTACATCACCTCCCTGTCTCTACATCACCTCCCTGTCTCTACATCACCTCCTGTCTCTACATCACCACTGTCTCCACACCTCCCTGTCTCTACATCACCTCCCTGTCTCTACATCACCTCCCTGTCTCCACATCACCTCCCTGTCTCCACATCACCTGTCTCCACATCACCTCCCTGTCTCCACATCACCTCCCTGTCTCCACATCACCTCCCTGTCTCCACATCACCTCCCTGTCTCCACATCACCTCCCTGTCTCCACATCACCTCCCTGTCTCCACATCACCTCCTGTCTCCACATCACCTCCCTGTCTCCACATCACCTCCCTGTCTCCACATCACCTCCCTGTCTCCACATCACCTCCCTGTCTCCACATCACCTCCCTGTCTCCACATCCCCTGTCTCCAAATCACATGTCTCTACATCACCTCCCTGTCTCCACATCACCTGTCTCTACATCACCTCCCTGTCTCTACATCACCTCCCTGTCTCTACATCACCTCCCTGTCTCTACATCACCTGTCTCCACATCACCTCCCTGTCTCTACATCACCTCCCTGTCTCTACATCACCTCCCTGTCTCTACATCACCTCCCTGTCTCCACATCACCTCCCTGTCTCCACATCACCTGTCTCTACATCACCTCCCTGTCTCTACATCACCTCCCTGTCTCTACATCACCTCCCTGTCTCTACATCACCTCCCTGTCTCTACATCACCTCCCTGTCTCCATCCCCTCCCCTGTCTCCATCACCCTCCCCTGTGTCCATCCCCCTCCCTGTTCTCCATCCCCTCCCATGTCGCAATCCACCTCCCCTGTGCCCTACCCACCTCTCCCCTGTGTCCATCACCTCCCTGTCTCCCATCCCCCTCCCCTTCTGCATCCCCCTCCCCTGTCGTCACTCCCCCTCCCCTGTGTCCCTCCCCTCCCCCCCTCCCCCTGTGTCCATCCCCCTCCCTGTGTCACATCCCCTCCCTGTGTCCAATCCCCCTCCCTTTCTGCATCCCGTCCCTGTGTCCATCCCCCTCCCCTTGTCCATCCCCCTCCCCTGTCTCCATCCCCCTCCCCTGTGTCCATCCCCCTCCCTGTCTCCATCTCCCTCCCCTGTGTCCATCCCCCTCCCCTTTCTGCATCCCCCTCCCCTCTGTCCATCCCCCTCCCCTCTGTCCATCCCCTCCCCTGTTTCCATCCCCCTCCCCTGTCTCCATCTCCCTCCCCTGTCTCCATCCCCCCTCCCCTGTGTCCATCCCCCTCCCCTTTCTGCATCCCCCTCCCCTGTGTCCATCCCCCTCCCCTGTCTCCATCCCCCTCCCCTGTCTCCATCCCCCTCCCCTGTCTCCATCTCCCTCCCCTGTGTCCATCCCCCTCCCCTTTCTGCATCCCCCTCCCCTGTGTCCCTCCCCCTCCCCTCTGTCCATCCCCCTCCCCTCTGTCCATCCCCCTCCCCTCTGTCCATCCCCCTCCCCTGTCTCCATCCCCCTCCCCTGTCTCCATCTCCCTCCCCTGTGTCCATCCCCCTCCCCTTTCTGCATCCCCCTCCCCTGTGTCCATCCCCCTCCCCTGTGTCCATCCCCCTCCCCTGTCTCCATCCCCCTCCCCTGTCTCCATCCCTCTCCCCTGTCTCCATCCCCCTCCCTGTGTCCATCCCCCTCCCCTCTGTCCATCTCCCTCCCCTGTGTCCATCCCCCTCCCCTGTGTCCATCCCCCTCCCCTGTGTCCATCCCCCTCCCTGTGTCCATCCCCCTCCCCTGTGTCCATCCCCTTCCCCTGTGTCATCCCCTCCCTGTCTCCATCCCCCTCCCCTGGTCTCCATCCCCCTCCCCTGTGTCCATCCCCCTCCCTTGTGTCCATCCCTCTCCTCTGTGTCCATCCCTCTCCCCTGTCTCCATCCCCCTCCCCTGTGTCCATCCCCTTCCCCTGTGTCCATCCCTCTCCCTTGTCTGCATCCCCCTCCCCTGTGTCCATCCCCCTCCCCTGTCTCCATCCCCCTCCCCTGTGTCCATCCCCCTCCCCTGTGTCCATCCCCCTCCCCTGTGTCCATCCCCCTCCCCTGTCTCCATCTCCCTCCCCTGTCTCCATCCCCCTCCCCTGTGTCCATCCCCCTCCCCTGTCTCCATCCCCCTCCAGCCCCCAGTCTTGAACACTGAAACACACACCCCTCTCCTCTGCAGACCAACAGCGGTCTGGGAGAGCATCAAGGCCCATGTCTGCAAAGCCCTCAAGCCGTGGAGGAGGGGCGGGGGGCAGAGCCAGGTTTTTCAGTGCAGGGGCCTCCCGCCCCCCGCTGCAGCCCTCCACCCCCACCCACGCCAGCAACCGCCCCAAGGCAGCAGCACACATCATCACCCACAGCATGGAAGGCATGGAGCTGGCAGGCAAAACCTATGCTGCCCTCCAGGCACAGGTAAGGAGTGGGGAGGGGAGGGGAGGGGAGGGGAGTTGCAGGAATGCTGGGTAGAGCGTGAATCAATGACGAAAGTGGATGAGCGAGTGGTAGGTGGAGGGGTGTGTTTGTATGCATGTGTGTGTGTATGCATGTGTGTGTGTGTGTGTGTGTGTATGCATGTGTATGTGTGTGTGTGTGTGTGTGTGTGTTGTGTGTGTGTTTTTTGTGTGTATGCATGTGTGTGTGTGTGATTGTGATATTCTATGCTTTATTTAGTGTTTTACTTCAACTCTGTGTTTGATCTTCATGGTCTTATATAAAGTTAAGATAGTCAATTTTGTATTGCAACTTTTCACCTGTTCATGGGTAGTGAGGCTGCAAACTATTATCCCAAGATATTAATTAACCCCCCAGTCATCCCAGCACTGCTTCAAATTATTGAAGAACTTGCTACAAAGTTGAGAATGAACATGTCATATGCATCTCTCACAGTCTTCCCTTATACGTGTAAAAATTTACACAGGTTGTGTGGGTTTTAAACATAGCCTTCATGTGCATAGATATGCTCTATAAAGCACAAGACAGTTCTTACATCCTCAGGCATTAACATGTTCAAGTTTACTGATGCAAGCCATCATCACGCAGGTCTACAATTTTTTACATGACAACAACCAGTTTTTGAAAAAACCTATTGCAGTAACCAAACGATGTTTGACAATAATGAGGTCTTAACGACACTTTCCAAGTACAGAAATGATTTTCAGACAATTCCTGTTAAACTTAAAATAAGTTTTGGATTGGAAATGAAAAAGATTGCAAGAATGTTTAAAATTCTTTTAGATACCCTGGAGTATTTGATAACATTGTGATTTAGAACACTGGTTTGATATAGATGTTTGTAATTATAGTCAGCCTGGTTTACTCACAGCATTCTCTTACAAGTGTGATTCTTCCAAATGCAGGCAGCTGCGCAGGATTCCAAGGTGGCCATCAACTCCAGGGCTGCAGGGGGAGTCATTGCTGTCACCACTTCATCCACGCCAGGCAAGATGTCCACCCCAGATATGAAGTCCTTCCCATCAGGGTATGACACCAGTGGCAACCTCTCCCACCCCGCATGCAGCTCCCAGCAGCCGCAGCCGGCTGTCCGGCATCAACAGGCTCCCATCTATAGTGAAAATGGACTCCGCATCGACCGCACACCCACAGACGAGGAGATCAACTTTCTCTGGGACAAGGTGAGAACCTGTCTGAGCAGGACAGCCCCTGCTGCGGGAACTGAGGCAGCAAAGAAAAACTCCCTAGGGGACCTCAGCCGCACATCAGCCCCCATGTCGCACAAGTACATTGACGGGGCCACCCTGGCGCTGGGGTCAGGAAAGTCCAACCTGAGCCATGCCAGCACATACTCCCAGCCCAACTCCTACCCCAACCGTGGCACCAAACCTGCCAGTGCCAACTCCAATACCTATCTCCGTCGCTATGGACTCCTCCAGCAGCGTCGGGCCCAGTCAGCACGGCAACCACCCACTCGACCCCATGCAGCTCCTGGCAACCAGGAACCCCAGCATGCATCAGCCTACAAGCCTCAAGAGGATGGTGAGTGAAAGTGGTGGAAAGCTTTTGGAAGTGGGTGTCAGTGTGAGTGTGTATCATGCTTGAATTTGCTGTCCTTTTGTGTAAAGTTTACTTGGTATTCTTTTTCTCCTCCTCCTGCTCCTCCTCCTCCTGCTCCTGCTCCTCCTCCTCCTGCTCCAACTGCTACACGTCCTCATGCTCCTGCTCCTCCTCCTCCTGCTCCTCCTCCTCCTCCTGCTCCTGCTCCTCCTCCTCCTGCTCCTGCTACTCCTCCTCCTGCTCCTCCTCCTCCTCCTGCTCCTGCTCCTCCTCCTCCTCCTGCTCCTGCTACTCCTCCTCCTGCTCCTGCTCCTGCTCCTGCTCCTCCTCCTCCTGCTCCTCCTCCTCCCCCTCCCCCCCTCCCTCCTACTTCCCCACTTCCTCCAACTCCCAACCCCCCCCCCTCTTTTTCTCATATTTTTGCTACAACCACCACCACCACCACCACCACCACACCACCACCACCACCACCACCACCACCACCACCACCACCACCACCACCATTCTACCACAGAGAAGATGTGTAATCGGCAAACTGCATTTTTGGGGGGTCACCTTTGCTAACTTCTGCACTCCTTTCCCTAAACCATTCTGTTGAACTTGTGCTAGAGATGAGCATTTCTACAAGGAAAGTTTTCTCTTTCATTTTAGTTTCTGGTCCTGATTCCCTGTCAGTCACACTTTATAGCCTAGCTGCCTTTACCCTAACACCAGACCTCATTGCTTTCTTCTCTGCTGAGGTTGTTGTCCCATGTCCCAGTCTGTCTGTCCGTTGCCATGACAACACGCCTGCCTGTCTGTGATGCAGTGAGTGAGAGCATGGCAGGGTTCCTAGTGGCAGAGCAGCTTGCAGCTCAGGGCAATATTGGGGACAGCCAGATCCAGGCAGCCATAGAGGAGGCGCAGTCACAGCAGAATGCCTACAACACTGCACACCCGACCAAGAAAAGTGAGTAGGCTCCTTTCTGCAGATGTGTTCATGGCTGTTGTCTCACTTTCACAGTGTATGGTCTGGTCCTGCTGCTAGACTGCCGCTGAGCTGAATTATTAAGTTTCATCCCTATTTCTGTGTTCATGGACAGAAAATTTGGGAATTGGGATACAGAATTGTTACTTATGTCAAATTTTCCATGTAAAAGAGCACTATGAAGCTGGAGGAGTTTTCTTGGCGGTGATGGGGAGTTTATACATTTACAAAGATGGCATATGTCACTTTTTGTCTCCTCCTCCTCCTCCTCCTTCCGCCCCCCCCCCCCCCTCCTTCTCCTCCCTCCCCCCCCCCCCACCCCCACCCCACCCCTCCTTCCCCTCCTCCTACTCCTTCCCTCCTCCTTCCTTCCTTCCTCCTTCCCTCCTCTTTTCCTTCTCCTCCTCCTCCTCCTCCTCCTTCTCCTGCTCCTCTTCCTCCTCCTCCCTCCTCTCCCCTCCTCCTTCCTCCTCCTCCTATCTCCTCCTCCTCCTCCTTCCTTCCTCCTCCTCCTTCTTTCACTCCTCCTCCTCCTCCTCCTCCTCCTCCTCCCCTCCTCCTCTTCTTCTCCTCCTCCTCCTCCTCCTCCTCCTCCTCCTCCTCCTCCTCCTCCTCCTTCCTCCTCCTTCTTCTTCTTCTTCTTCTTCTTCTTCTTCTTCTTCTTTGTCTTCTTCTCCTATGCTTCAAAAGTTTGCCAAGCGAGAAACATGCTAAGAAAACAAAGTTGATGAAAGCATCATTATGTTTGTACACATGTACTTCTTCTCGCAGTTCCATCTGCCTTGTCCATGGAGGAGCAAAGAATCCTGGAGTCACTGGACAGACTGAATGAGGAGTTGAAGAGTGAGTGAATCAGAGGCGTTTAGAAATTTTATCTACTCACGTTCTGCATTTGTTGGCTTGGCCTGGAGTCACTGGACAGACTGAATGAGGAGTTGAAGAGTGAGTGAATCAGAGGTGTTTAGAAATATCTACTCACGTTCTGCCTTTGTTGGCTTGGCCTGGAGTCACTGGACAGACTGAATGAGGAGTTGAAGAGTGAGTGAATCAGAGGTGTTTAGAAATATCTACTCACGTTCTGCCTTTGTTGGCTTGGCCTGGAGTCACTGGACAGACTGAATGAGGAGTTGAAGAGTGAGTGAATCAGAGGTGTTTAGAAATATCTACTCACGTTCTGCATTTGTTGGCTTGGCCAGGTTGTGTAGTCACCTTGAAATGACTGTTGCATTGGATTACTCTGTAATATGTAGTGTGAGGCTTTTCCTTCTGTGATGTCTGAAAGATGTTTGGTGTCAGCCTTATAAATCATGATGGATGTGTTTAATAGAAAAAGCTTAAGTATCTTTCTAATTTTGTTCAGACGTTTAAAAATAATACCTAGACCTGCTAGATCAATCCTTGGACTGCTGCAGCTTCCATTAGGTCATAGAAAGTCATTGAAGAAATTCTCCCTTGTAGACCATTTTACAGCTTGTGTCCCGTGAAGGCTTGAAGCACATATGTATGTGTTGCAGTTTGGGACATTTTTGTTGTTGTTTCTCTGTGTGTGTGCGTGTGTGTGTGTGTGTGTGTGTGTGTGTGTGTGTGTGTGTGTGTGTGTGTGTGTGTGTGTGTGTGTGTGTGTGTGGTGTGTTGTGAGAGAGAGAGAGAGAGAGAGAGAGAGAGAGAGAGAGAGAGAGAGAGAGAGAGAGAGAGAGAGAGAGAGAGAGAGAGAGAGAGAGAGAGAGAGAGAGAGAGAGAGAGAGAGACATTTGTATTGGTGGTTGTGTGGGTGATGTATTAATAATGTGAGCATATGGCTTTTTTGTGTAGGTGTGTGAGCTACATACATATGTGTTGCCCTCTTTCCACTTCCAGACTGTGAGGCAAAGCAAGGTGTTGCCCCCTCTGGCATCACCCAGACCCCCTCCCAGCAGCCTGTCTCCGCCACCCAGGTATGTGATGGAATGCTGTATTCTTCTCTTCTTTATTTATTCTCAATCTCTTTCTTTTTTCTGGCTTTTTTATCTCCTTCTTTAAAAAATTGTCCTTTGTTTATGCTTTGTTCATTCCTTCTATCTGCTTTTTTAAGAAAGGCATAATTCTACTCTTCTGTGCTTTCTTTCTTCAGGGGCTTCTTTTCTATTTCAGCTTTTTATTTATTTTTAATCTTCCTGCCTTCCTTTTTTTCTCTCTTTTTCTTCTTTTGTGTACCAGTGGCTTGTTTCTGTCCAAGGTTTCCTCATTCCCCCCCCCCCCCCCCCCCCCCATTTTTTCCCTCCATTTTTCCCCCTCTTACTCCTGGTAATTGTTTCTTCTTGTCTTGGGTTCAACTTGAGGATGATGTATCTTTTGAAGAGTGCTAAATTCTCTGTCTTTCTGTGGGGTCTGCTTTCCCTCCCTCCTTCCATCTCTCTCTCTCTCTCTCTCTCTCTCTCTCTCTCTCTCTCTCTCTCTCTCTCTCTCTCTCTCTCTCCCACTCCCCACCCCTCTCTCCTAGAAGGGGTTTAGATCCCTTATTTAGCCATGCTTTGGTTTCTTCTGTCTTGTTCATGTTTTACCATGCTCCTAAACTGCTTGTCTCCTTTCTTTCTATATCTTGTCTTCTTATGACAGCTGATATTTTTAATGACTCTGTTGTTATTCAGTTGCGTGCCCATCTCCTGTCCATCTGTCTGCTCCTCTTTGTCTCTCGTCTTCTCATCCTTTCTTCTCCCCCCATCTGTGCTTCTGCTTTCCTACTGCTTCTGCTCCTTCCCATGTGCAACCTCATCCTCATGTTCATATTCTATTACATACTGTTCAACTTCCACTATCCCCACTTCCACCTCCTCATTTGTCTGCTCTTTCTACTTCTCCATCCTGGTCTTCCTTTCATATCCTCCCAATATCAATATCTCTCTCCATCTACTTCTTACTCCTTCAAGTTGGAACTGTGATTGAAATGTTTGAAGAATATATCTATGCTGATGTGCAATGGTCAGAATAGGCGCTGTATATTTCATCTTCCCAGGGAGTTGGCTACCGGGGACACGGCCCTCGAATCATCCAGCGACGGACACTCAGCAGTGGAGTGGCTGCTCCCATGCGTGTCAACAACCAGCCCCAGATGTATCGATGATGTAGGACCATTCCTGGACTTCACAGCCACTTGTGGCCTGAGTAGCATTGTCATCATCTTTAAGCTCTGCACCGCGTCTTTGGTATGCCATCTGGCACCAGCAGCGTCATGAATGGACTATCCTGAACAACAGTAGCAGTAGAAGGAGTAGCATCACCAGCAGAATTAGCAGAAGCAGCAGTACTTCCATGATAGTGTAGTTGCTGCTGCATTGATATGAATGCCATGGATGACATTATCATCATCAGCCTTTGTCACAGCAGCAGCAGCAGCTAGATTAGTGTGAGGTCTTCTGTGAGAGTTATTCAGTACCAGCATTTGGAAAAGTGTCGCCACCAATATTTCTCATCACCAGCTGTAGAAGTACGAATACTACAAGTGGAATAGTCATGGAAGCTGGCAGCAGCAGAAACAGCCAACTGTTCCAGCTCTTGATGTACACAGACGTCCGCTTGAGGGTAGGAAGTCGGGAAGGCCACTCAGGGGCATTCAAGGCTTCTTCCAGCACGTACAGGCTTGAGTCTGCGGCAGAGATCCACATCAGAAGTTATGTCCAAGATGGCTGTAGTTCATGCAGTATTGTGGTGAAAGATGCCGCCTGTTCATATTACAAGGGAAAGATAAAACTGTAATAGAGAAAAATACAGAACAGATGATTATCTAGACACTATGTTTTTGATGCAGAAGAAAGTAACATATGCCTGTGCTTGGATGACTAAAACCTAACTTGAATACTGATGGTATGACAGTGACAAAGGGGGAAAAAGAATTAGCTCCTTGCTGATTCTACAGATTACAGAACTGACCTGAGTATTATAGATACAGGAAAACTCTGTACATGTAAACAGGTACATTTTGATTGGAGTGTGCTGTGATAGACTGCTTGATGAGAACTTTTCTAAAAGGTAGATGGTACTACTCTGATGTACGTAGTGTTTCCATATTACTGCACAAGTCTGCTAAACATGTCAATGAACATGGAGAAATTTTTTTCTTGATTTCCAACACCAAAGACAGCATCAGTGCATTGAGAATTTAGTTGCTTGGATACAAATCTGGAACATTGTACAGATCATGTGGTGATGTTTGGAATATTTGGACACCTGTGTCTGTGATAAACAATATTCTCAGAGTTTTGAATATCTTCCCTTATTCTTCTCTTGTGTTTCTATTGGTCCCCTTTTTCATATGCAAAAATCAGGGTTTAATGTAAATCTTTATTTGCCAATTCCATGTAGCAATAGACAAATTATTGTGCTACACTGTCTTGCTTTGCAAATGATAAATTGTATTTCAGAATGCCAAGGATCTATATGCATGTTCATCACAAAATGTTTGGTTATCCCTTTGAATTGTCATATTTCTCAATGTGGAATACTTGCATTATTCCACAAATGTAAATCATCTCCTGTTTAGAAAAAAAGAAGAATGTTTTCATCAGCTGTATCAGCTGCACATTGAGAGTCATTTCATTCAGACTTCATCCATCACATGGCTTGTGAAAAAATGGCAGTTCACCTCTCAACCTCATCTTATTTATTCATACTTGTGCCTTTCAGGAGAGGGACTAAGGGGAAGCAATTCTGTTGATAGTGAGATGGCTGTGCCTGTTGTTTGAGACATATATAGAAGTTTGGTTTGGACTTTTTGCTTTTGGGGGTTTGTTTTTTTATAATCAGGCTAGTATCTAAGATTTATTTATTTCATAATTGTCTGCCTAAGTATTGTTGACTTCGTGCATACCACCAGTGCATTCTTTCTCATCTGTCTTTCAAAATTCAGCAAACAATGTACAGAAGTTCATGCAGAATAGTTTTGAATGTGTAATGGATTAATGACATCTCATTTTCTACCATAATCACAGTGACATGCATATACTACATCATTTCGCCTTGGTGGAAAGATTAAACCAATTGCAACCTGATCACTCATGATCGGCCGTTGAGGAGTCCCTATCATTTCTCTCCTCATTTCGTCCCTGCAAGTTCACTACTCTGCATTTTCATGGGCGACTCGGCGTGTATGGCTCTGCATGTACTTTTATCTTTCCACCACTTTCGTCTACATGTTGAGATGTTGAAATGCAAATCACTGTGGAAAGACTGGGGTCGAGGAAAGACCTTAAACAGGGCCCTACTCGTCCTTTGTCTCCAGTAAGTGGCAGTCTCTCACCTGTGAGAAGAAAATCTCTCCAGAGATGGGCACCACCAGTTGAGAGCTTCATTTCCTCTGACTCTTGTCATGGTTTGGAAAATAAAAAAGTTCATGTCATCCAGTTCATCTGTTTGCATAGTGTCCCAGTTATTTCTATTAATGTTTTGTGTTTTCAGAATTTTATATAAGAATTATAGGAAAGATGTTGAGGGAACTTGGGTGACTCCTGCCCTAAGATCCCCCCGACACAGTTTCAGTTGAGATGTGATTGAGAAGGACTGGGGGGGGGGGGGGGGGGGGGTGTTTCCTGGAGGCCAAGCAGTATTTGTCGTCTGCTTTTACTTTCCGTCCAATATCAGGTAACCATCCAGTTGTGTTGTGATATTTTCACTGAATAGTATTTATCTTGTTGAGGCTGTCCATTGACTGGATATTTTGTGTGAAATATAGTCAACAAGCATTATTCTGACCATGTTTTTGTATCTGCCATTTGGGGTTTGGTGATATTTCTTGCTGTCATGTGATAATAGGTAGGATGTTTTATTTGAAAAGGTTGTGTATTTGTTGTATAATCAGTCTGTCAGAAAAGTCTGTAAGACACAAGATTAGATGTATAGGCAGTCTTAAATTACACAGCCATTATTTGCATACCCCTAAGGGATTTAGTTTCTTTTGAAATACTATTGTATTCACTCTTGTTTGTTAAATTGGTGTCATAATGGCAGTTGTTATTTATGTTAAGTATTGTCATTTTCTGGAAAGTATTTAGTTTTGCAGAAAAGTCAGATAAATCTTGAAGCAGCTTATCAAAATATCTTTCTGTTTTACAGTTCATCTCAAATACATGTATGATATAATTTATCATTAGAGGTTGTATAGAAACTTAGTTTGGCATTATATTGATAGTTTTGGATGAAAACACGAATTTGACCACTCTCATCAATAATTTTTGCACAAAGGAGCCATTTTGCAATCCCGCATGGACAACTAAGGATTTAAAAAAACAAATGTGTACTTGGCTGTCGCAGTACCTCCCAGGACGAGTCCCGTGTGATGCTCAGTGTGCAATGGCAGGCAGATGTACTGCTCCTACAGGGTTTTGTCGCTGGATTGTCATCTTCTTTATTGTCTGTACATTCCTATTAATGGAGAAGGATCTATAAGCAGGAACAGGATGCAGACATGCTGAAAATGATTCCCACTGTGTATGCAGAAAAGGATGTTCCTGTTAGCCCCTGCTTTTACTTCAATCTGTTGCACTAGGACATATTCTCTTCACTTCAAATCTCAACCCATCTTGAAATCTCTGTGTGTGTGTGTGTGTGTGTGTGTGTGTGTGTGTGTGTGTGTGTGTGTGTGTGTGCACGCGTGTGTGTGTGTGTGTGTGTAAAAGATCCAGTTCAGGTTTCTTCAATTTGTGACAATTCATGACTACCTACCTACCTTATATGCAGTAATCTGAAAGGTATTGGATTTCAACTTATGAGACAATTTTCAAACAAACATACACACACATACACACAAAGATGTTCCAAGTTTTTTTTTTTTAATTGTAGACCGCTGTTTAAATGAGTGTTCTGTAGAGAAAATACACCACTGTGACCCACTGCAGTTGTGTCTACAAGATGGAGTGGCTGTTGTGCCCCATGCATATTGCCTATTCCATGGAGGCGTGTGTGTGTGCTACGCTTATCCAATGTGAAGGGTTGCAGCAGCCAGAAAAAAAGAATTTGCTTTTACAGGTTCTTTCAGTCCTAATTCTTGTCTCTCTTTGCTGGCAACAAATAAATCTCATAGTCATCATCTTCTGTTTTGTGTCTTCAGTTGTCAAGGGGCTGCCACACTGCTATGCACTAAATATAAGCAATGTATTTTCCTCCATGCATCAGTTTCCGTCTCTTTGGGGGAGGAGGGTGGGGGGGGGGTGGGGGTGGGGGTTGAGTTGAGAAAAATGATCAGAAAAGGTGGGGTTTGTTGGGTTCCCCTCATCCACCCCTATGAATTTGATTAATGGGCTATGGCCCCCTCATAAAACAAAAGCACAGATTCAAGCATGAAACAGCTTTAGCTACACCATGTGGGAATTAAGGCCATGGGCAGTCACATTATTAAATTCTTTTAATAAGTTTGACTAAAATGCCACAATCATTTCACATTCAGCTATCAAAGTTTTAGAAGTAGTTAATATGAGATACTTGTACGTTGAAGATCTTTTCAAAATATACTGTTCTGTTTGTAACATCCCATGACCTGCAGTAAAATGGTAAAACAACAACAACAATACCAAGAAATAAGATGTTAATCCTTTTATGCATAAGATAAGAAATGGCAATACATAATACAGTGAGAAATGTCTTGAGAAATGGCAATACATAATGCAGTGAGAAATGTCTTGGCACATGAATCCCATCACCTGGCTTCAGCACAAATCTCGGGCTTCCCAGTCATGACATAAGCACTACGCCTCGGAAAAAATATTTAGTTGTCTGGTAATTTTGAATGTCTTAAGAAATTTCAAGCAGAATTATGGACAGATCCATGAAAAAAAGTGAGAGAAAATGAACTCCATCAAACATGCCAACATGTTTTCCATGCCAACATTTTTTCTATGCCAACATGTCTTCCGTGCTGACATGTTTTCTATGCCAACATGTTTTCCATGCCGACTACTGACACATTTTCCATGCCGACACATTTCCATGCCAATGAACCATGATCAACAAAGACTCACAGTCCTCCAGATTTTCTAGATGACTTCTTGGGCCCAAGCTGCAAGGTGTTTGATGAGTCCATGCATTTAAGTCATTAAGTCAAATTAGGAGAGTATATTTCTTCATCTGCAGAAAATGTGTTGTCTTTGGTGTAGACATAAACACCTAAATTAGAGTAATTTCTCAAAAGGACTTGGTCACCTAATGGTGATTTGACTTCATTTATTGAGGCATGTGTGTGTGTGTGTGTTATGTGTGTGTACATGTGTGAGTACACATATACATACATGAACATATACATACAAGTCCGAGTGTGTGTGTGTGTGTGTGTGTGTGTGTGTGTGTGTGTGTGTGTGTGTGTGTGTGTGTGTGTGTGTGTGCGCATATATCTTTTATGTGCATGGACACACCCGCATGTGTATTTGTGTGCACCGACATGCCCTCTTAGGCACACATGTAGAAAATGGTTTGATTGTCATCAGTCTAAATGACAAGCAAGCATTATTCCAGCAACTGAGACATTTTCCAGCTGCAGGCTTTAAACATTGCTGTAGGTGAGGTGTGCAAAGTACAAAATGTGCAGGAAGACAGCTACAGAATATCCATTCATCTGCAGGAAGATCAGAAAAACTTATTCTTTTTTTAAGCACTCTCGTCAAAACTAAACAAATTTGCCAGAGTACTTTTTCAGTTGTCAAAAATCCCCAAGACATTTACAATGCTCTAAGGAATGCAGACAACAATAGGACTGCCCATTGACTGCCAAAGTGAATAGCAAAGATCTTTTAAAAAAATTAAAAAGTAAGCCTATCAGTACTACAACATAAATTTAAAAAATGGGATACATAAATGCCATGAGTTAGCTCTTGACAAAAAGCACTAGAAGTAATAATTTACAGCTTCTACTTACCTGAGAGAATTATACAAACACTAGAACATTTACATATTTCATACACTTATTCTTGTACAAGTTATATCAAATACTCAGGCTCCCATTTTCACATTTCTCACATGTTTCCTGCTTCCTCCCTCCATATTAATCAGAAAGACTCTCACACTAAAATTCTTACATGATTTTAAATATTGGCCTGGATACAAAAATATGGTGCGAAAACAGTCAATACATCAGACAGTTGATACACATTATGATAACTCCATTATAGAACTTGCATATCACAGACGAGACATGGAGGTGAAAGAGAGATAAACATAAATACCTCCAACCCTGATTTCTGTTGGTGGCAACATCTCCTTGTTGTTTCCAAGTCAAACCACAGTCAACAACTGCCGGGAAGTTCATCATGCTAATTTCCATGAAACACTTTTCCAGCAGAGGTCATCCTGCAGGGACCAAGTCTTCATACCAAGCAGCAGACAGTCTCTCTGATCCCTATGTGTACGACATGTCCATCCAAGTTGTCCTTTGATGGAGCACTGATCTTAAGAACTCCTTTGTGTTCATAAGTCAAGAAACCATGTACAGTACATTGCATTTCTCCAACAAATCAGCTGACATCAGGTGCCTGCAAAGATTGCTGAATCAGAATAGTTCTTTATTCCAACTTCCACCTTGAAGATATGAGAATTCTTTGAAGACACCGTTCTAGTTTTCAAGGTTTCTGCACAAGAGCAGCGTTTTGGTAAATATTATATAGTGTGTGGGTGGGTAGAAAAATATTCCAAAACCGACAATTCTACATATCAGTATCCTATGAATACACAGATCCAGCACTTAGAGATCTGCTCTAGATATGTGTCTTTGGCAGAAAACTATTGAATATGATATTTATGTGGGTGGGTAGAGAAATATTTAAAGGCTGACAATTATGAAGTATGAGCATCCTTTGAAGTCACAGTTCCAGCACTTCACAGACCTTGCACTACAGCCATGTCTTTAGTAGAGAAGTATTGAATATAATGTGGTGTGTGGACGGGTAGAGGGATATTCAAAAGCGGACTATTCTGACGACTAATGACAACATCAACAAAACATAACCAAAATGATAATAGTATTAAAAAACAATGAAATGACTAGCCTAACTCAACCATTGAAACTAAGTAAACCTCACAGACATGCCGATTCATTCACAAATCCATAAAAACCTACACACACATGCACACCATCTTCCATTCCTAACGAAAACTAGCAATATCTGTAAGGAATTGGCCCATACCATAAAACAGTTCATACACCTCTCTATTGAAAAACAGGGCACCTTATAGAATCAACAGAAGGCCTCCAACTATCAACATTCACTCATTACTTGTACATGCACAAGAAAGACTGGTTTCTCATCACACTGCTGAGATTTATATCTAATACCAACCTTAGATTTCTGAGGCTCAGGTAGAGAGAACATGAACTCATCTTCCGCAGATACATCATTGAGCATTATGGGTAAAATCTTAGACAAACCCACAATACCATTTCAACATTTTCTGCTAGCTTCTCAGCCATCAGTTGAGGAAGCGGGTTGGTCCAAGATTTCAGTTCCCAGCTGCAGTTTCCATCAAAGTGGGTCACAGAAGAAAAAAATCCACTTTGTTTCCTATTTCCATCACAAATATCATGTTTAGGTTACAATAGTGCACATCATGTCTTCCATTTTCTGTGAGTTCATCACAATTAACAACAAGGTGATCATGGTCCACACCATCAATCACGAGAGACACATGTCCTCCATTACAGTGGAAGTCACACTGAAGACTGGAGCATCACGCAGGAGAGGCACATGTCCTCCATTACAGTGGAAGTCACAATGAAGACTGGAGCATCACGCAGGAGAGGCACATGTCCTCCATTACAGTGGAAGTCACGCTGAAGACTGGAGCATCACGCAGGAGAGACACATGTCCTCCAGACTGGAGCATCACGCAGGAGAGGTACATGTCCTCCAGACTGGAGCATCACGCAGGAGAGGCACATGTCCTCCATTACAGTGGAAGTCACACTGAAGACTGGAGCATCACGCAGGAGAGGCACATGTCCTCCATTACAGTGGAAGTCACACTGAAGACTGGAGCATCACGCAGGAGAGGCACATGTCCTCCAGACTGGAGCATCACGCAGGAGAGGCACATGTCCTCCAGACTGGAGCATCACGCAGGAGAGGCACATGTCCTCCATTACAGTGGAAGTCACACTGAAGACTGGAACATCACGCAGGAGAGGCACATGTCCTCCATTACAGTGGAAGTCACACTGAAGACTGGAACATCACGCAGGAGAGACACATGTCCTCCATTACAGTGGAAGTCACACTGAAGACTGGAACATCACGCAGGAGAGGCACATGTCCTCCATTACAGTGGAAGTCACACTGAAGACTGGAACATCACGCAGGAGAGGCACATGTCCTCCAGACTGGAGCATCACGCAGGAGAGGCACATGTCCTCCAGACTGGAGCATCACGCAGGAGAGGCACATGTCCTCCATTACAGTGGAAGTCACACTGAAGACTGCAGCATCACGCAGGAGACACATGTCCTCCATTAGAGTGAAAGTCACACTGAAGACTGGAGCATCACGCAGGAGAGGCACATGTCCTCCATTACAGTGGAAGTCACACTGAAGACTGAAGCATCACGCAGGAGAGGCACATGTCCTCCATTACAGTGGAAGTCATACTGGAGACCAGACCGGAGGCATCCACAGTGTTCAGGCAAGGATTCCCCCTCCACATCACCTGGGTGCTGATCGTGGTGCCCAGTGGCCACGACATAAGACTTAGAACAGGTTTTTTTTCTCCATGAAGTAAATTTTCCTGGAAAAACCAGTACCTCTGTCTTCACCATCACCACCCTGCAGCTAGTCCAAGGGGAAGGAGACACTTTTAGTACCTGTACCACTGTGGCAGATCTAGCTTATGGCTTCAGTTTGAACTTCACCTACAAACTACTTTATCTAGTTAGAAACATTTAGAAATAATGCAAGATCATGGTCTAGTACTTCCATTGTTTTCCCAATGCCTTGTTTTCTCTCCCACCCAACAACGACACATCACAATGTCTAAACTGCTTCTGGAATCATCACCCCTTTCTTCAACAAGCCTCAATCTTCTAAAGAAGCAAGGGCTCAAGCCTGAGAATAATTAATTATCAGTCTTGCACTGGTTTCCAATCACAGGCCAAGTTCACACTTGTCGCATCAGTTCCAACCAATCCCCACTCTTCCTGGACAAGGTGCCGATGTCCCATTCGAGACCATGCTCCATGCACCTCTACATCAAGATTCCGTTTCTTCTACTGGAAACCCTGAAGGCTGTCCGTACAATATGCGCCAATGATCTCAAGGCTGCAGGCAACTTTCCCGTGGAAATTTTCCATGCTCCACACAACTACTTCTCACCAGAAACTTCAAAGCTACACCAGAAATATCACTAGAAACTCTATGTTTCTCATGACAAATTCCAAAAGAAACTCTCAGAGCTACATCTGTAAGTACTCTAGGCTTCTCACAATCACAACCACCAGAGACTCTCAACCAGGAGTTTCTACTTAAAGCTTTCAAAAGCTACATTTGAGGGTTTCCACCAAGTGCCCTTGACATTCATTCCAAGAGCTTACACCTTCTGACTTGATAAGGCCTCCCTATGCAGCCTTCATCAGGTAGTCCTGAGGCCCAGGCCTGAGCTGAAGGGAATCACCACTCCCTGCTTCTGAAGCACTTTGATCACGTCCAGCATCGAGTCCAACTCTACACGGAATCGCTGCATCTCGGCATTCTTGGCATCCACTAAGGCACGCCACCGTCCTATCTCCTCTGCCATCTCTGCTGATGCCATTGTCTTTGACTGCCGCACCGTCTGCTGCAGCTCTGCCTCCCGTTGCCCCAGGCGACGCTCCAGCTGCAGAATCTTCTCCTGTAGGCTCTCAAACTGCCGCATCTCCTGTGGGAAGATGGAGGAGTGAGAGAATGGATGATATGATGGCCTGGACAGATTTGGAAGAGTGCAGTCTAATCTTATGTCACTTTACTAGGGCCTTCATTATGATTAACAGAGTATGTGGAGTTTAGTTGGACATACTCATTAACAAATATTTAAAAAACAGGAGCATGAGAGAAGTGACTTGCTTTTTGTATGACAGAAATTTACATCTACAGACAGAAAGCCTGAGTCATATCAGTCTTCACTGCGTTCCTTCATTTCTTGGTTCCACAGGGCGCAAGAAAAACAGAGAGTTGCAAGTGGCACCACTGAGGGAAAAAGACCCCAAACTGACTTCATTTTCAAAGAAATCTACCATGAAAGAAAAACCTTGTTGGGCATTAAAAAACCTACAGCTGTTCCAAAGAAAACTCTAAATTAATTCTTTCCTCTTGAAATGAAAAACCTCATTAGCTATCTTTGATTTTATATTGTGAGCTCAAACAACTTCATGAATTAATATTTTCATCAAAGTTATGAAAATCATTTCATTTGTTAACTTCTTCAAAGTAGAAACAGTCACAAATTTTAATCACCAAGAAAATAAACACCAATCAATTCTCATTGAATCAGGCTAATCACTCTGAAAGATACTGACTGGTGTGAGGTTTTCCCGAGCCACACGCAGCTGATCCTGGAGAGTCTCAATCTGAGTCCGCAGTCCCGACTCACGAATCTTCAGCACTGCCACCTGCTCTGCATCCACCTGCGCCTTGGCCAGCTGCTCTCGCAGGTGTTTGATCATCACCTGTGGCAAACATCACACCTGTATAGAATCTGGGCACATCAACACACCTGTATGGTCAGAATTCAGTCTCCTTTGAGAAATATTGACAGGCACAGCAGTCAAAACCATTCACTGTTGACTCCAAACTAAAAGATTTGCCATTGTTCAAGTGATTTTACAAATCTGTCCACTTTCCGGTGGTTACACGGGAATGTAAAGTCAACTGCCTCAAATTAATGAAAACCTCCTCTTTCCCTTGCGTTTGCCCTCAGCCTTTGGCAGTTAGTGTGTGTGATTATAGACTAGTTTGTAAATGAAAGCATGCTTACATACTTGTGTGCGTGCATACATTAGAGCTTGCTTGGAATATACAGAGCTCTGTGTATACATATGCATGCGTGCATATGTGTGTGTGTGTGTGTATGTATGTGTGTGTGTGTGTGTGTGTGTGTGTGTGTGTGTGCATGTGCATACATGTATATGTATGCATGCAAGTATTTGTATGGGTGTGTGCAAGTATGTACGTATGCTTCCATCTCACTTTATTACAGGCAAAACATACAGAGCTATGAGGACAGCTGAGAAATGACAGGTGGCTTCCAAACCAAAGACACAGATGCCAAGACAATGCACACGCCCACCTCCTGTGTGTCGGCCTTGGTCTGCAGTTCAGCAAAGGTGGAGGCCGAGTACTGCAGTGCCTGGTCAGACAACAAACGTCGGACCTCCTGTTGGTGGGACTGGCGCAGACTCTCAATCTGTAGAGATGATGTTGAACTGTTCATCTCTCTCTCTCTCACTCACTCTCTCTCTCTCTCTCTCTCTCTCTCTCTCTCTCTCTCTTTCTCTCTCTCACTCTCTCCCCCCCCTCCCCTTCTCTCTCTCTCTTCTCTCTTCTCTCTCCTCCCCCCCTCTCTCCTCTCCCTGCTCTCTCTCTCTCCTCTCCCTGCCTCCACTCTCCCTCTCCTCTCTCTATTCTCTACCCCTCTCTCTCTATCTCTCTCTGCTCTCTCGTCTCTTCTCTCTCTCTCTCTCTCCCCCCCTCTCTCTCTCTCTCTCTCTCTCCGTTCTTTCTCTCTCTCTCTTTCTCTCTCTCTCTCTCTCTCTCGTCTCTCTCTCTCTCGTCTCTCTCTCTCTCTCTCTCGCTCTCTCTCTCTCTCTTCTCTCTCTCTCTCTCTCTCTCTCTCTCTCTCTATCTCCCCCACCCCCTCCTTCTACCTCCATTATTTTCCACTACTCCAGAGTCGATACTCTTGGAAAAATTCAATAACTTTCTTTTATTTTCTGGGGTTTATTGGGTTGTTGTCGAGCACACAAGTTGCTGATGAAAACCCCTCATTAAAATATTGGATAGTTTTTTAATCATTAGGCATGCATCGACCTTTCATCTACATGCCTAACCATTCTCTATGCAAAACTTTACCGAAAAAAGCAAAGCCTTTTTGTTTTTACATGAAACAAATCTAAGGGAGATGAATGGAAGTAGGTTAATCAGCAATCAGCAAAACATTGGTTATGATCAATTAGTCAGATACCCAGTCAGTCAGCTGTGATTTCAGTTATTTCAATTTCCTGTCAGTTATCCAGGAAATAATGTCATGGAGTTTCGATTCTGGTTTATCTCTAGGATGTCATGTACCCTTGACTTGCTGAGGTCCATTACTGCAAGAAACATCAAGTCAATAGGTAGATTTAAACAGCTGACATTATATGTATTCCAGCATAGGCAATGCAGTGCTATAGATCCTTCTATGAGTCCTTCCGTATAGAACCACATCTGTTCAAAACCAAACTATTCACAGCAGGTTATAAATTTCAAGCTTCTGACAAGTATCACACACTTTTTGTTTCTCAAACCTGAGTGACACGATCGATTAAGTCAAGCTGTACATTGGATGTTCCACTAGTCTCATGGATCTGTCTAGTCATCTGTTGTGAGATAGAACAAAGACACTATCTAACAGGACTGCCAGCATCTGCAGTTTGACGCGATTTGTCATTTGGCCTCTCTGTGACGTTTTGACATTCATGGAAACATCACTTCCGATAGAATGAAAGCTACAGTGGACTAGAAATAATCGTGTGTATCTGCATTTAATTAATTCAAAGATTGAAAGAAAGTAGTGTATTACTTTCATAATCAAAGACACTTTGAGCATAATGAAGCAAGAATTCATAGTCGATCAATTTGTTTACATTTGCCAGACCAGTGCGGGAATGTACGCGTGATTTTTCAGTGTTGCCATTAGTTTTATTGCAAAAGTTTAGGTGCTGTACTTGTCATCAAGAAGTATTCTTCAGACTGACAAATTATATTAGTTATGAGTTT